>JALBCR010002066.1:0-54346 GCA_030710515.1 Abscondita cerata
TCATTGTACTTCGTTCAGTTACGTATTGCTAGTATGCTATTGTTCTTAAAAGATCTTCTTTTGTTCTCTTTAGCAGCCATTTCCTGTGTTTCGTTAAACGTTTGTTTATCGGCTTAAATAGACTTTATTGAAAGTCAAGTTATGGAATAGCTACATACTTCAATATGAAAACATACAAAATAGTATAATTTTTGAAATTTCAATTATAGTTACTAAAACAGGAGATTTACACGTATTAAATGTATTTACAAACCTCCTCCAATAGCTTGGCCAGAAAATTCTAATGTTGTTTTTCCTCATCCATGCTAATAGATTGGTGATTTAAATTGTCATAATACGTTTTGAGGCTACAAAGACAACGGTGTCAATTAAATAATATCACAAACATGGATGGAGTTTTATATAATCCAAAAGATCTCAAAACATTTTACTCCGGTCGAAGGCAAAACGATTACAGACTTTCAAAGTCAATATAGACCTTCGCTATTGGACTGCATATCCCGTATCTTTAAGAAAACTAAGATTTAATTTCTAAGAAGCTAATTGGACAAACTGTTGTACGTCTATCGATTCGATTCTTAGATGGATTTTACCGGTTTCTGTAGGTATATTAGATTTGTACGTGCCTTTAAATGTAGAACAATGATATCAACACAATGCTTTTCGAGAGGAATATGTCCCATGTTGGTCGACTGAAACTAAGTGAAACTATGAAAAATATTTAAAAACAAATTAGCAGATTACTAGTGTTATTGCCTTATAAGTTTTTTTTGATTTCTTAATAGTTTTGGAGTTGGGCATCTGAATTTTTTTTTCAAATAGTCACCTACATCCAAAAAAAATCTATGAAGACTACTAATGTTCAAGGTAATGGCAGTAAAAACCGTTTTTCTTAATAATAATATCCTCCCAAAGCAGTATCCGAGGGTCTCGGCGAACCAAGACATATCCTCTTACGGTAAGGTGGTACCTCAAATCGCATGTTTACTTTTGTCATCACATTGCTAACTGTAATATAAATTTTTTTTAAAGCCCTTGATGATACCTTTTCAAACCTTTTAAAAACTATGAGGTGTGTATTTCATTTAAAAAATATAAGTTTATGCTGGACCAACTCTGGAACACCCTGTATAATCGAAAATATTTTTAAAATGTGCACTCAGTAGCTCTACTAAATGTGACAAATTTTGAAAGTTATACTCTTTATCAACTTCAAGTTATCATCTTTACATTATTGAATATTCGTCTACGCCGCAATTTCATTCCAACATTTGGATTTTTTTGTAAATGGAGAAAGCTATGATAATTTCCGCATTATGGAAAAATATTTTCAAAACTCGGGATTATGGCCCAATGTTAAAAATACGGAGTTTCTAGTTCTCAATTAAGTAATAAAGTGAAAAGTAGAAAAAATAATATTTTCTTCAATAATACAAAGTTCAACCATAATTTAGAGAAAAACAATAAATAATATCATTTAAAAATTAGTTGGAACAGCTTAGGAGCGGATGCAAAGACACTTTGCTCAGCTGTCATTACTTTATTCTACAACACAATATTGTGCTTCTGTTTGGATGAATAGTTATCATATTAAAAAAAAATAGATGCACAGTTGTATTGTACACTCATGAAATTTAAAACTTGGACACCACAATTTCTGTAAACAAAAGTTTGCACATTGTGAAGCGGGCTTAAGGGTATCATTTACAATTCTAACAGCAGGTAGTCTCAGCAGGGGTTATCTTATAGAAGGACTGTAGAATGAATCATTACACTAAGCACGTTTTAGAAAATAGGTAATTTACGTTGCTTACTTAATTTTTTTTTTAAAGAATATATTTGAAGGTATCGCTAATTAAACACCATAGCTCGATTAATTATCGAATCAAAATTTTGTTTAGGAAATGTTTACAAAATAAAATTAGAAATAATTTTGATTTAAAAAACGTCTACAAGCAATAACTTTTAAATTAAATCAAAAAACTAAACATGGTTATTTGGGTTGACTGATTATTACTTATTTTTAAATAAATCTAACCTACTAATTATTGTAAGTTATTAAAAAAAATCATTAAACTCTCTATTCATAATATTTAGTCCTTACAAAATGTATATTTTATGACGTTTCATTTTTTTCTGTAGTTAATATAAAAAGTGAAAATAAAAACTAAGGCAATTCTTATTGTCAACGTATATATTTAGTTTTTGACAAGAATTTATTACATAATTATAATTAAGATACCAAGTTATAGTTTAAAATTAAATGAAAACTTTTTTTAAATAAAGGTATTACTATATAAATAAATATAAGAAATCAATAATGGGTGTGACCTCCATTATTATTGATACATTCTTGGAGGCGTCTGCTCATTGACGCTATCAAGGTATCAATATAATTAATATTAATCGTTTCCCATGCGGTATCAATGGCTGCAATTAGTGCATTACGGTTTACTGGTATAAAATTTGGCCCTTGTTGTCTTCGGATAACAGCAAGTATTCGAGCCCAAACATTTTCGATAATGTTAAAATCTGGGCTTTTGCTGGCCAGGGTAACAGCTCCAAGTTATTTGCTTGTATCCAGTTGCGCACAACCTGCGAAGTATAGGGTCATCATATCCCGATAGTTAATTATCGAATGTTCCAAGAAAATATGTGTAAATAGTAAATGGAATCTACTAACGTAACGTTAAGTCGTTAATTATAGTTACATAACTCTCCTTTCATAAGATATAGTTCATATTAATATGCTTATTGTAAAGCTTCGTACACACACCTGAACAACAAACCGAGGAACAAACAGAACAACGAACCGAACGGCAATCGGAACATTAATTTGGACGGTGCTACGTACGAATTTTAGAACAGATTCGCAAGTCCTGATTGTTCCACGAACGGTTTGCGGTGTTCCCGCAACTTGTCGGTTTTTTCTCCGACATCCAAGAAAATGCGCGCGAAATTACTCTTCTTTGGGCGTAAAAATTTGGTTGGCACTATCTTCTTGTTTTCCCAATTTTCTCTTTTCAATAATAAATATATATGAACTGCAAACTACTGAAAATAATTATGGGAACAGCAAAAACGTTCCGTTTGTTGTGTCGTTTTGTTTGACTTTCGGTTCGTTGTTATGTTTGTTGCTCGGTTTGTTGTTCAGGTGTGTACGAAGCTTTACAACTTAAGCAACAATTTTTTGGCGAATAAAGATTAGTTTGTGATGTAATATTAGAAACACAAATTTATGACAACTTAAAAACCAAGAACGTGTATGTTATTGCTAAGAAATTATTAAAGAAAAAGCGCAATTGCAGTGTAAATATTTATAATTAGATATTTTCGAAAGTTTATAAGTCCTCTATTGTAATCTTAATACTTAAAAGAAAATCCTGTCCATTAGCATTATAAGGAAATGGCTTTTACTTTATGAATAAGTTTCAATAACAATAGAATATCCTTGCTTGTTTAATTTACTTCCTTTGAGTCATATTGCTCTAAGGGTTGTTACATTGGTCATTAAAAGTATGTAATAAATAAACAATTACCTACTGTTTGAGAAGGGGTAGTGTGAACCAATAAATAAAGTAAGAAATGTAAATTCCATTTTAGTTTAAAATTTCAAGTGTTGTGAAAATGCCACCTCATCTCGGTGCTGATTTGAAAGCGCGGATTGTTTCGGAATTAGCGGCGGGCCGTAGCGTGCGTGAAATTTCACGTATGTTAGATATACCAAAAGCACCGTAGGGCATTACCGAGTAAAATGGAATCTTGAACACACTTTGGAAAGAGCCATCGGAAGTGGTAGACCTAAGGTGCTCAAGATCTCGAGTTGTTTCATTACGTAACAGAACAACCATTTGCTACATACTCCAGGGCTATAGCAGATACACATTTTCCCGGATGCCGTATAACTGCACAAAAAAGATTAAAGGAGATGGGAATAAAGAAGTATAATGCTGCTGCGAAAGAAGTTCTCAGTGACGAAAATATGAGACGTCGTCTGGAATTTGCAAGGCGATATGTGAACGAACCTTTGGAATTTTGGAATCGAGTGATTTTTAGCGACGAAAAAACGTTCAATAGCCGCAACGATGGACCACTAAAAGTTTTAGAATGGAAGGAACTCGTTACGAAAATAATCACATATGTCCTAAAAACGAAGTGGTTATTTTTCTGTGAATGTGTGGGGTTGGGTTAGCGCGGGGGTCCAGGAGTTTGTTGGGCTATCGATGGACGTCTTGATTCTGCTGCGTATTTAGATATTTTGGAAACTATTATGAAACCTTCAGTCGAAGTGTTTTATCCAGACGAAGATTATATTTTCCAACAAGTAAGTATTCTTATTTCACTATACTTTCTCCAAAAAATAGTTCGGGATCTGTTGAATTAACATTTTCATAATGTATTTTGGTTGTTAAAGGACAACGCCCCTATTCATACTTCGCGGGTTGTGCGCAATTGGATACGAGAAAATAACTTGGAGCTGTTACCCTGGCCAGCAAAAGCCCAGATTTTAACATTATCGAAAATGTTTGGGCTCGAATACTTGCTGTTATCCGAAGACAACAAGGGCCAAATTTTATACCAGTAAACCGTAATGCACTAATTGCAGCCATTGATACCGCATGGGAAACGATTAATATTAATTATATTGATACCTTGATAGCGTCAATGAGCAGACGCCTTCCAAGAATGTATCAATAATAATGGAGGTCACACCCATTATTGATTTCTTATATTTACTACAGAGAAAAATGAAACGTCATAAAATATACATTTTGTAAGGACTAAATATTATGAATAGAGAGTTTAATGATTTTTTTTTAATAACTTACAATAATTAGTAGGTTAGATTTATTTAAAAATAAGTAATAATCAGTCAACCCAAATAACCATGTTTAGTTTTTGATTTAATTTAAAAGTTATTGCTTGTAGACGTTTTTAAATCAAAATTATTTCTAATTTTATTTTGTAAACATTTCCTAAACAAAATTTTGATTCGATAATTAATCGAGCTATGGTGTTTAATTAGCGATACCTTCAAATATATTCTTTAAAGAAAAAATTAAGTAAGCAACGTAAATTACCTATTTTCTAAAACGTGCTTAGTGTAATGATTCATTCTACAGTCCTTCTATAAGATAACCCCTGCTGAGACTACCTGCTGTTAGAATTGTAAATGATACCCTTAAGCCCGCTTCACAATGTGCAAACTTTTGTTTACAGAAATTGTGGTGTCCAAGTTTTAAATTTCATGAGTGTACCATGCGTATAATATTAATGGAATCATTAAAATCTACTCCTCTCGATTGGGTTCCTGTACTTTGTAATATCACTCCATCAAATATTCGAAGGAAAGCTGAGTTAAAACGAAAATAGGATAAATGCTAACTTAACAACAAATTATCAATTTGGAATGATATTGAGAATTCTCCAGTCCGGTATACTTACAATGCTAACGACTCTTTCAACAGTTGAAGAATGAAAAAAATTATGTTCTGGTTTAATTCATGATCCAACAATATGTGGAGGATTGTCAATTAACAAAGCACAAAGGAGGGTTTATAAACATTTATTATTATAACGGATGAAATTGTATTAAAGTAGCTTTGTCGACACCTTTAATTCAAATTAATTTTCGGGCGAGTTACGATAGCACGAGTCGACACTAGATGTCGTAACACTTATATGTTGGATGAAGTTGTGTTAGTCTTCTGGATTTAAAGGACATCTGAAGTAAATAATACTTATTTAATACTTTGCAAAGACGAATCAATCCACAATTGCACACAATTTAGTCAGCACACTATACAGGTTTATACTGATTTTCTGGGGCACTATACATTACACTTACATCACAACACAATAAAGAAAAATAATGTAATGTACCAACGAATAAATAAATAAATCTGTTCCTTTACTTTATTCTACCCTCCAGATGTATAATACGACAACTAGTTATTTGTTCATTAGTTTTGACATCAATTAATGTATTAAATTTAAATTCGAAAATTAAATACACCACTACACAACATAACTAATAATAATTAACTGAAAAAAAATAAATGATATTAAAAAATTGAATCGATTAAAAAAACATATAAGCTTAAAACATTTTAGTTAAGCTTTAATACAAATCACATTTAAAAGCCACTAAAAATAAACTTGTCAAAACACGACTTAATGAAGACACCTTAGCTCTAAATTGTATATTATTAGTTCAGGCGTTGATTGTTGACAAGACACATTCGGTTTGTCACATGTCATCTTCATCTCATTGGCGTAGTGGCGCCAGATTTCAGTTTACAGAGTTTCACAAAAATCACACATTAAATGAATTTGTTACGTAAAATTTTGATTGTTTTTTAATCGGCGTTTATGATTGAAACATTTACATTAACTATATAATTTTGTACTTACAAATTACTTATAAATAAGACATTTATAGCTCGATTGATTTTTTAACAAATATTGTTTTTGGATTACAATTCTCTAGCATTATTACCAAATGTAAATTTTATAAATTACTTTTAAATCTATCTAGACGAAAATATTTATTCCTAAATTTTGTTTTTCTTTTTAATTTAATTTAACTTAAATCATACTATTGAAGGATACTTTCAGTCCTAATTCTCTTATTAAACTAAAACTTTTACAGCGGGTAAGTAGGGACCATTATGGTTAAAAGTAAATGGTAATTTGTCTAAAAGTGAATTAACTTAATGTTTCATTATCCACTATGTCATTGTTATTATTAGGTTATTTTCTCGTGTATTTTATAAAATAAATAAGGTTCTTTTCGAAACTGTTTTGTTTTGTTTTTTTAAAGAAAAATAGAAGTAGAATAACATGATGTGAGTGTGACATTTTGACAACTGTAGATGAAGTGGTCCGAATATGGGCCCCCATTTGTTTTTTTTTCGTAACTTACTATTATTTTTTTTATAACAATGTCTAAAATCATCTATACAGTGTGTCCCAGGATTGATGTTACAAGAGGTGTAATGGACTAAAATTTTTTGAATTTTATTTCAAGATTCTGGAATTAAGCCATGCTTGGCGTGAAACGAATTTTAAGAATTTTTTCGTTTTTTGAAAAACAAAATGGCCATGACGGTGAAGCAAGAACTATTTTCTTTTCAGGTAAAATTTACAACAAATTTAACTAACAAAGCTTAATAATATCATTGATGTACGATAAATTTTTTAAAAATTACTCAGCGTTATCTGCGAATTCGGAATTTACACCAAACGGCGTGAAATAAAGAAAATAACAATGGAGAGCCATGAAAAAACAATCTTTGAGTATAATATCAAGTACGGTCAGATTGCAGTTTGTAGTAACTGCCTTTAGTTCAAAGTATATTACTGCTAGATTATGTTATCGTTACAACAGAGAATTTACCTTGTTCAGTGTTACGGGCTTGGACCAACGGCCCTAAGAGTAGTGGTGCAGCGGTTTAACGAAAAAATTTTCCAACACCAATCTTACACGTATGACTGCCATGCAAATAGTTAAAAAATTCTTGCAACTGACAGCATTGGTAACGTTAAGAAAGAAAGAAAGAAATATGACGAAAATGATACCGCAACTGTTCTTGCCCTTGATTCGGTGGATGAACATCCCAGACTATCATAAAGGGAACGTTCGCTTAATCTCGATATTAGTAAATCAGAACTGCAAAGAATTTATAAGTCGACCAATGTAAAGGCATTCAAACCAAAATTTGTGCACACTATCGAAAAAGGTGATAAATGCCGTAGATTATTTTGTCTTACCATCGGGGAGCGATGTCTTCAAGAACGAAATTTTTATAAAAACATTGTATTCCCAGACGAAGCAACTTTTACTACCAATGGCGTTGTTTCCTCTCAAAATTGTCGCTACTGGTCTACAGAAAATCCAAACTTTCGGATCAACTGTAGAAGACAGTATTACCAAAAAATGAATGTGTGGTGTGCTGTTTCATATCGTTTTGGCATAATTGGACCTTTCTTCATAGAGGGACGGTTAAATCAAAATGTTTATCTACAGCTACTTGAAAAATTCAGAGAAGACTATTTAGATGACTTGCCGCTAACAGAAAGACAAGCAATGTATTTCCAGCAAGACGGATGCCTTGCACATTCGACAGCAGACGTAGCTGAGTGGCTAAATCTGTGTTCTCAGAAAAGTGAATAGCTAGAAATGGTTCAATTGAGTGGCCTCCAAGGTCGTCCGACCTCACCATATTAGATTTCTTTTTATGGGGTCGCCTCAAACAATTGGTTTACTCTCAACCAATACCCAACAGTAGAGAAATCCTTAAAGAAAATATAAGAAACGCAGTAACACAAATACGAATAGAGGAAATTCGGAACAGTTTCATAGGATTCAGACGTCGCATAGAAATATGTGTAGAAAATGGTGGCGGTTGCTTTGAATAGATAATTTATTGCAGTACAATCTTGTGTTGCGTTTTGTAAGTTAAATTTGTGGTAAACACTATTTGTTTCGTTCACTGGTCTACAAATAAAAATTTTAATAAATGAATTAGATACTACAATTTATTCTGTTCAATCTAAAACAGACAGATTAATAAAAGTAGGTAGATGGTCCTGAAGTTTGGTATAAGGCCATGATTTGTCATTATGAACAACTTTTCTTAGTAACATTTTTCCATACCGCAAACCAAAAGGGTACTTTACCTGAAAAGAAAATAGTTCTTGCTTCACCATCACGGTCATTTTGTTTTTCAAAATACAAAAAAATTCTTAAAATTTGTTTCACGCCAAGCAGGGCTTAACTCCAGAATCTTGAAATGAAATTCAAAAACTTTTAGTCCATTACACCTCTTGTAACGTCAATCCTGGGACACACTGTATATACAGTGTGACTCATTTTGAATGGAAAGACCCCTGTAAAATTGGGAGTTATTAATAGATATCGGCCAATTTTTTTTAAATGTCAAGCTATTACAGATCTACTTCTGGACAAAATTTTAAATGTTTATTCCAATTTTCAAGGCATGCTACGATACTTTTCTTAGACGAAATTGAATATTTTTTATTAGCGATATTTTTAAAATAAAAATTTCTACGCCACTGGATTCAGAGAGGCTTCAAATAGCTATGACCAAAATTTTATAAAAATAAGTTTATTAATAACAAAGTTATGACTACTTAAAGTTCGAAAACTCATTATGCTAATTCGTAACAAAATAACACCCTGTATCAATAGATGGCCATGGAAAACATTTGATTTCATATCCTAGTTCTTTCTACCAATCCACCATTCAGTTCAATACATTTTTCGTAGCGCTTTCGGATATGTTTAATTGCTTTTCTCAGTACTTGAGGGGTAATTTCTTGGCATGCTTGTCGAATTCTTGCACAAAGTTCGTTTCTGTCTCTTGGGCGGGTTTTGTAAACTTTTGTGTGAGTAGTCCCCAGAAAAAAGAAGTCTAAAATTGTTAGATCTGGAGATCTTGGTGGCCAATGTATTAACGAACTACCACGGCCTATCCATCGGTTTGGATAATGGTCGTCCAGCCATTGCCTCACAAGTCTGGCATAATGGACTGAACACCCATCTAACTGGAAACGTAAATTCAATCGTTCGTTAATTGGAATCTCGTGGATGGCATCCCACAAATCCGTATTTAAAAATTTAAAAGTTCTGCGCGTTAATGTTCACTTCAAAAAGAAAGGACCAATAATTCTTTCGTTGAGTATCCCGCACCAGACGTTAATTTTTTGGGAATATTGGCTTTTACAATTTATTACCCAGTGGGGGTTTTCACTTGCCCAATAGCGACAATTTTGTGATGAAACTATACCATTTGTAGTGAATGTGGCTTCGTCGGTAAACATCACATTTTTTAGAAAATTACGGTCATTTAAATATTCTCCTTGGGCCCATAAACAATATTCCAAACGTAATACTTCGTCGCCTTCTCGCAAAGTGTGCAGAAACTTCGGTTTAAAAGGTTTAATATTGTTTCTTTTGACACATCGCCGAATGGTTTCTCGATGAATATTCAAATTTATACTGGCTTCTTAAACTGGTATTAGGATTATTTCTAAAATAATCTAAAATTGGTTGATCATTTCTGTTTACCCTTTGCACAGGATTAGTTTTTAAAAGGGTTCTTGATACTGCACCTGTGTCATTAAATATGTTTTTTACTTTATTCACCGTGCCACAGCTAATACGTCGATCACCATGTCTTTCATTAAATATTCTGCAAACCTCTCTGGCACTTCTGTCATTGTCTCCTACAAGACGTATTATTTCAATTTTCTCTTAAACTTAATCTTTCAGCCATAATACACAATAAAATATCAACTGGAAGTAAATTATATTACTGATACTACAATGTCACTGAAATTGATCACATCTGTCAAACAGTAGCAAATTTCCATGGCAACTAAGATTTAAATCGAAATATTATGCTTTACTTAATGTCGTTAAAAGTTAAATGTAATTCCGTGATTTTTAATAAATTCTGATGATACTTTAATTTTTTTTTCTTCATTTCCGACTTATTCTAATAAGTACTAAACAATAAATAATAATTTCCATGGCCATCTATTGATACAGGGTGTTATTTTGTTACGAATTAGCATAATGAGTTTTCGAACTTTAAGTAGTCATAACTTTGTTATTAATAAACTTATTTTTATAAAATTTTGGTCATAGCTATTTGAAGCCTCTCTGAATCCAGTGGCGTAGAAATTTTTATTTTAAAAATATCGCTAATAAAAATATTCAATTTCGTCTAAGAAAAGTATCGTAGCATGCCTTGAAAATTGGAATAAACATTTAAAATTTTGTCCAGAAGTAGATCTGTTATAGCTTGACATTTAAAAAAAATTGGCCGATATCTATTAATAACTCCCAATTTTACAGGGGTGTTTCCATTCAAAATGAGTCACACTGTACTATACAATGGGTAACAGCTTATCTCCGTTTATGGCTAACCTGTTCATGGGTAAATTTGAAACTGATGTAAAAAATAATTTAGAATATTTTCCTAGAATTTGGTGTAGATATGTAGATGTTTTTGGAGTCATCGACACACAAAGTTTACAGAAATTTTAAATTCAAAATTTGAAACGATCAAGTTTACCTATGAAACAGAAACAAACTTAAAGTTACCTTTCTTAGACACTTTAGTGACAAGAAATGGCAACAAACTAGATATAGATATTTATCGTAAAGACACTAACACTATGAGGTTTATAACAAATGATTCCAACCATAGTATGCAACATAAACTTGCATCTTTAAACTTTTTGATTCACCGATTATTACATTTCCCATTGTCAAAACAAAACTTTGATAAAGAACTGCGAAATATTAAGCAGATTGCATCATACAATGGTTTTCAAGAATCAATTGTCACAAACATAATTAGAAAACATAAACATAAGTTAAACATTAGAAACATTACAACGTTAGGAATTAGTAATAGTAAAATAGATAAGAAATATGTCAAATTACCAAATTATCCCACATACACAAAAAGTCTTCAAAAAATATTTTCAAAATTTGATTATAAAACGGTAACCTCTGGTAGTAACAACTTGCAAAATCTTTTAGGCAATCCAAAAGACCCAATAGAAATGTGTGATAAATCGGGAATATATAAAATTAATTGTAAAGACTGTAACCAAGTATATATAGGGCAAACCAAGAGACCTATTAAAACTCGTTTTAAAAAAGAGCACGTAGCTCATGTCAAATATCATCGCACAGATAGGTCCAGTGTTGCCATGCATATGCTTGAAAATGGCCATAGAGTAGGTGTTACTGTATTAATTAAGAGGATAGATAATAAAAACGAACTTGTTTCTTATGAAAGTTTAGAAATGTTTAAAAACAGAAATTTGCTTATGAATTATGATGATAACGGTCCATTAGGTTTTTCGGAATTATTTAAGCTTATCTAAGAATCAATTAAGGTTAACGATTCGTGATAAGCAGATAGTATATATAAGCTTCCCGTTGTTTTTAATTTTAGTATCGGTATCGCTGATGATGACAGCTGTTGAGTAAAGTTTTGGTGCAGTTTTTGGTGTTTTTCTGTTGGTTAAATAGACGCTGCAGTTGGTAATCCTTTCATTTGATTGCTAACCTGTAAAAAATAGATGGCTTAATTATCACGTTCTGAATATGGGCCCCTGGCCCATATTTAACTCACACAAGGGGCTCATATTTCAAACTGTTTACATTTATAAAAAATATTAGTTTATGATGTTTACAAATATTTTTTGTTCTTAATCTACACTAGAATCTGCTTTTCGTCCTTTCTTCTGTTGGACTGATATATATCACTTCCTAAATAATATCAAAAAACACAATATCACGCAGTATAAACTTACCCAATAAAATTCTGTCAGAGGTCAAAAACAGAAACACCGCACAATTCAACATCAACAAGTGTACTGACCGCGGCATCTGTAAATATAGTGTCGAAAGAGGTGTCCTGTAGTATATTTTTACATTTTCTAATAGATGACGCTACCGGTTTCATAGATAGTTTGGGAGCCCATATTAAATGCATGGCCCATATTCGGACCACTTCCTCTAACCTAACATTTGATGTTGTCGTATTGACAGGTAAGTCATTTTGACAATGAGACAAAATACAGAACGGCTTGCACGATTTTAATAGATTTTCTGTGAAAGGGTGTTGAGATACTGCCGATATTATAGTAGTATTTAAATTGTTGCCAGATAATAATAAACTTTGTTATTTCAAATGGATCACCTTGTATATTTTTTGCTTTTTGAAATTCTTAAGAAGTACTGATTATTTTTCATGTAATATTCTATATACCTAAAATGCCATTCTTTAGGAGTTTGGCAACACGTAATTTTTTATGTGCCGTTGAACGTAGAATTTTATAAGTTTTCTAATGATAAAATTGTACACTCATGAAATTTAAAACTTGGACACCACAATTTCTGTAAACAAAAGTTTGCACATTGTGAAGCGGGCTTAAGGGTATCATTTACAATTCTAATAGCAGGTAGTCTCAGCAGGGGTTATCTTATAGAAGGACTGTAGAATGAATCATTACACTAAGCACGTTTTAGAAAATAGGTAATTTACGTTGCTTACTTAATTTTTTCTTTAAAGAATATATTTGAAGGTATCGCTAATTAAACACCATAGCTCGATTAATTATCGAATCAAAATTTTGTTTAGGAAATGTTTACAAAATAAAATTAGAAATAATTTTGATTTAAAAAACGTCTACAAGCAATAACTTTTAAATTAAATCAAAAACTAAACATGGTTATTTTGGTTGACTGATTATTATTTATTTTTAAATTAAATCTAACCTACTATTTATTGTAAGTTATTAAAAAAATCATTAAACTCTATTCATAATATTTAGTCCTTACAAAATGTATATTTTATGACGTTTCATTTTTTTCTGTAAACTAAGGCAATTCAATATTGTCAACGTATATATTTAGCTTTGACAAGAATTTATTACATAATAAATTATCAAATCAGCACCGAGATAAGGTGGCATTTTCACAACACTTGAAATTTTAAACTAAAATGGAATTTACATTTCTTACTTTATTTATTGGTTCACACTACCCCTTCTCAAACAGTAGGTAATTGTTTATTTATTACATACTTCTAATGACCAATGTAACAACCCTTAGAGCAATATGACTCAAAGGAAGTAAATTAAACAAGCAAGGATATTCTATTGTTATTGAAACTTATTCATAAAGTAAAAGCCATTTCCTTATAATGCTAATGGACAGGATTTTCTTTTAAGTATTAAGATTACAATAGAGGACTTATAAACTTTCGAAAATATCTAATTATAAATATTTACACTGCAATTGCGCTTTTTCCTTAATAATTTCTTAGCAATAACATACACGTTCTTGGTTTTTAAGTTGTCATAAATTTGATATGATATAAATTTGTGTTTCTAATATTACATCACAAACTAATCTTTATTCGCCAAAAATTGTTGCTTAAGTTGTAAAGCTTCGTACACACCTGAACAACAAACCGAGCAACAAACATAACAACGAACCGAAAGTCAAACAGAACGACAAACGATCTTTTATGATTTCACAATCCGAACAACAAACGGAACGTTTGTGCTGTTCCCATAATTATTTTCAGTAGTTTTCAGTTCATATATATTTATTATTGAGAAGAGAAAATTGCGGAAAACAAGAAGATAGTGCCAACCAAATTTTACGCACAAAGAAGAGTAAAAAATTATAATTTACTTTTGCTTTTTTTTATTTTGGAAATTTCCCGCCCAAATGATGCTAATAGGGACATCATTTTTTCTTGCATTCTTAAACACTGATTAATTTAAAACATTTTTCTTCTGTCAACTCCATAATATTACCTAAAACACAACAAACCCACAAAAGGGAGGACAAAAATAAATAATTTAATTCTCCCGCATAAGTTTGTTCGCCGTTTTGTTTAGATTCGTCCAAACCTGCAAACGCATTCGCGCGCATTTTCTTTGATGTCGGAGAAAAAACCGACAAGTTGCGGGAACGCCGCAAACCGTTCGTGGAACAATCAGACTTGCGAATCTGTTCTAAAATTCGTACGTAGCACCGTCCAAATTAATGTTCCGATTGCCGTTCGGTTCGTTGTTCTGTTTGTTCCTCGGTTTGTTGTTCAGGTGTGTACGAAGCTTTACAATAAGCATATTAATATGAACTATATCTTATGAAAGGAGAGTTATGTAACTATAATTAACGACTTAACGTTACGTTAGTAGATTCCATTTACTATTTACACATATTTTCTTGGAACATTCGATAATTAACTACAACTGATACAAGCAAATAACTTGGAGCTGTTACCCTGGCCAGCAAAAAGCCCAGATTTTAACATTATCGAAAATGTTTGGGCTCGAATACTTGCTGTTATCCGAAGACAACAAGGGCCAAATTTTATACCAGTAAACCGTAATGCACTAATTGCAGCCATTGATACCGCATGGGAAACGATTAATATTAATTATATTGATACCTTGATAGCGTCAATGAGCAGACGCTTCCAAGAATGTATCAATAATAATGGAGGTCACACCCATTATTAATTTCTTATATTTATTTATATAGTAATACCTTTATTTAAAAAAACGTTTTCATTTAATTTTAAACTATAATTTGGTATCTTAATAACAATAATCAGTCAACCCAAATAACCATGTTTAGTTTTTTGATTTAATTTAAAAGTTATTGCTTGTAGACGTTTTTTAAATCAAAATTATTTCTAATTTTATTTTGTAAACATTTCCTAAACAAAATTTTGATTCGATAATTAATCGAGCTATGGTGTTTAATTAGCGATACCTTCAAATATATTCTTTAAAGAAAAAAATTAAGTAAGCAACGTAAATTACCTATTTTCTAAAACGTGCTTAGTGTAATGATTCATTCTACAGTCCTTCTATAAGATAACCCCTGCTGAGACTACCTGCTGTTAGAATTGTAAATGATACCCTTAAGCCCGCTTCACAATGTGCAAACTTTTGTTTACAGAAATTGTGTTGTCCAAGTTTTAAATTTCATGAGTGTACATATCTAACTCCTTACGCAAAACTCCGCAAACATCCGTAAGAGTTTGGTACCTAAACGTTATTATTAGAAAATAATGCGAAAAACCGTCTATTTTAGACACCATGTATGATAAATAAAGTCAGTTAGAATTGCTCAAGAAATCCAAATTTGCAATAAAAATGGATGGTTCTATTAAAAAAAAACTTTGAACTTTGGTATGTCGTGCTTTTATGGAACATTCAGTATAAACGAAAATAATTTTAAAATGTGCAGCTCATTGATCTGCACAACTTTATTAAGAAAGTATTTTCTAAACCCAATATTAGTGCACCAACTAATGGCCCAAACTATACATGCAAGGGGTGCGCAATGTCCGGTAACGGATATGCGATTTGAAAAAGAAGACAAGAAACAAGCCCAACAACATTCATTTTCTGGGCCGATGGGTCAAAAAACTGTCGCTACTGAGCTTCAGAAAATTCTTATTATACAGTAAAAGTGACAATAACCATATCATTGGTTTCTATCACCACACTGTACAGGTTTATACTGATCTTCTGGCGCACCATACATAACACTTACATCACAATACAATATTTAAAAAATACGAATAAATGAATAGAACCACTACAATAAAATATGGTATAATGGTGCGTTATTGGAGTACTAAATTGTACCCTATAAAAAACTGTCTTACATTACCTATCGATATTTTGCTCAACTCTCTAATTACTACTAACGAGAAGAAAGAAGAACTGTATAGAGTACATTCTGAGAGAATATGATCTATGGAAAATCTCATAATTTGTTAATTAATACACCGTTTTATGTTGTTGATTTTCATAACAATCCAATTCAGCTCCACTAAAGAAAAATAAGATAGTTTACGTCAGAACAACAGTATGAAGTAAAACAGATAATTATCTACACAGCATAGAATTGTGGCATTTAACTTTTTTAAATATTAAAAAATAAAACACTAAGGATGTTTTAAAAATACAGAACTGTTATGCATTTGATCCGTTAATGTTAACTTTTTTATTAAAATCCCCATCCTTCTTTGTTTTCTATAAGTTAAAAGTTTTTTGTGTATCTTTCCATTGTTAATATTAATAAGAAGCTTTATTTTAAATAAAATAGTTATTTATGATATAAGTGTTAAAAGTAAGATTTTATTTTGCGAGTGGGGAGGATTGCGAACGAACGCAGCGAGTGGAGCAACCCCGCTTATTGTTTGACAGTTGCGAAATATTAGATTCGTGAAATTTAAGATGAGTGAAGAAATTCCAATAGAAATAGTAGAAGCTGCTAGTAGAGCAACATTAGATTTGTTGCCCACTAAATCCAAGCAACAATATGAATTAGCGTTTCAGCGCTTTCAAAATTGGTGCGCCCAAAAGAATGTTGTAGGAAAATATAACGAAAGTGTTATGTTAGCTTACTTCGAGGAACATTCCAAAATATGGAAATCTTCTACACTTTGGGCACATTTTTCCATGATCAAGGCAATGTTGAATGTCACAACTAATCACCACATCGGTAAATTTTATAAACTCATTGCGTTCTTGAAGCGCAAAGGAGGAGTATACCGTCCAAAAAAATCAAAAATTTTCACCCTAGAAAATATTGACAAGTTTATTGGTGAGGCACCAGATAATAAGTACTTCATGTTCAAAGTTGCTGCTAGGCGCTTGCCGCCGTGAAGAAATTTGTCAGCTGACATTAAACAATATTGAAGATTTAGAAGTACACTAGTCGTAAACATTCCAGACAGTAAAACTAGAGTTTCAAGAACGTTTACTATCATTACTGAAGCTTACATTAACTTATATCATAAGTACCTGACATTGCGTCCAAATCACGTAAACCACTGACGACTTTTATAAAGTACACAGACAATAAGTGTACCATACAACCAGTGGGTATTAATACCTTTGGGAAGATGCCTGCAAATATGGCAGAATTTCTGAAACTGCCGAATAGTGAATTTTATAAAGGCCACTGTTTCCGTCGGACGTCCGCTAGCTTATTAGCAGATTCTGGGGCAAATTTAACCACAATTAAACGACATGGTGGTTGGAAAAGTTCAAACGTCGCCGAAGGATATTTGGAAGACTCCCTTGAAAACAAGAAAAGAATTGCTTCTCAAATTATTTCAGATAATTGCCCTGTTGCTTCCAACGGTTTTGATGGGCTGCCCAACAACAATTTTTAGTACCCACTACTTTAAATAATTACCCTACCTCTGAAAGTTCTAACTTGCAGGTCAACGATATTTCTTCACATGGGCTAACTATTACCATTTGTTACAACTGTACATTCAATTTTTCCAAATAGGATACATAAATAATTTGTAGCTTTTTCGTTAATATAATCTGAATTCCGAGTTTCCACCTTTAATTATAAAGTTAGGTTAGTTGTACAAGTAAAAGAGGGAGAGAATTGTGTGTTGCCTAAAGAACTCTCATCATCATGTGTTCAGAAAATAAGTAGGTATATAAACTTAAAAAAGAATAAACCAAAATCGATTGCTCCAAAATTTTCATTTTGACAAAGACTGTCATTTCATTTTTAATGCTAGTGCTTAAAGTAAACCACGTGATTTACTTTTAATTCGCCGCTATATAATATTACATTTTTAATTGCAGTATGCCGGGTAAAAATTTCAATTTTTAGTAGCGTTTGTAGAAAAAATAACTTAAGTGCTTCAATAACGCAAAACCCGACTATGTAGGTGCTATTTGTGATTCTGCAATTATCATTGGCTGCTGGTTATTCTTTTGGCATGCGCATATCATTTTCGCAATTTTCATAAATTCACAGCCAGAATCGGACTAACTACAGATTTCTACAAACAATTTTATATTTGTTTGATGTAGTAATACCTGGCAATTTTCCATGAGGTGGCGACACCGCTAACACTTGCTTATGAAGTTTTATTTCTTTTCTTTTTTGTAATATATCAGATTTCGGACCTTCTAAAACTTACCACGAGACGCTCTTTCTTTTAGAATATATTGCACCCAGTTCTTTTTATTTTCTTGTAACAATAATAGTCAAAAAATAACATTTTTTGTTAAATCTGGTGACCTTTGCTTGCTATTCTATAGTACCTAGTAGTAGATACCTGTTTTGATCAAGATATCTTTCCCATTTTGCTCAAACTAATAACCTTTATTAAAAATAAATTATTCTTTTTGAAGAACTTCTCAGTAGGGGTAAAGAAGAAAAAAATTCCATTGGAAGAATACAACGTAGTTGTTAAATGTCCTGTGTTTTTGAAATTATTAATTGTTTTTATAATTTTTTTGACAATTATTCCCTTTTATTCCATGATGTGTTTGTGTTTTTATTTTTTAACCGACAGCATTGTCTAATTGACAGTTTTAGCCTCCGAAGAAGTCCTCATTTGCAAGGGGTGAAACGTCAGGCATCCTGCCGACATCTCCTGTGTGAGGAACACGTAAATAGTACTATTATGCCGTACACTTAATGTCTTTCAATGTAAAAAGTGATGCAGTGCTTGAAAAACTCTTTGAACTCTTAGATTGGTATGCGCATTAGTTAATTTAGGTGATCATTTTTTTGGCTAGCGTGTTATTCCTAATTTAATTTTGCACAACTTCTACTGTAGCAGTTTTTGTATTTGATTTGAAATGCGGTAATCACGCAACTATTATTTAACAATTCTTTAATGATACCAACTATACCAGAAATTATTAAAGAAAAGTTGTTGTAAATTACATTTTCTACAATTTTTAATTGAACGTTTTTTTTTCTAAAATTATTGGTTACGATGTGGAGTTTAGTGAAGCATCACTTGTTTTATATAGTATCACATTTACCACAAGATGCCACAAGAATAAAGAAAAGTTTAACACAATTTTGAAACTAGCTAATCAAGTAAAATGTAAAAAAATCGGTAGTGGAAATTAAAATTCGAAGCGTTAAAAGAATACTTTGACGATAAGTTTCCGTCTGGCATTAAAAAAATACTTTAATGATAAGTTTCCTTCTTTGTTCAGCAATTAGTTGCTATCGGCAGCGTATGTACCTAAACACATAGTATAATACGCAACGAGTTAGAAAAGATTTTACTGAATTGAGTACAATCAACAACAAAACAACTTTCTAATAAGTTCAGTACGCTATTTTATTGCGTTAATTATTAATTACTTAAATCGTTAATTAGCCAAAATTTAATTTGGGAATGGAAGCTCAAGAAAGTGGATTACCAGCATTCTGCTTTTTCGGAGAAGACGTTTCTTCTTTTTCCAGGAAAATCGAGGGACAGGCACAAAGGAGTTCAGAAAAATGTACAAGTGATAGGTTTCTCAAGCGTCAAATTGAAACATATGGTCATAAAAAGTCAAAAGCTTTAACCATGGAGAATATATCAGTTTTATTTTTTAATTCTGCTCCGGATGGTTTATTTTTATTAATAAAAATAGTTTAAATTTTAGCCCTAAACGTGTTTGTCATTGCCCAGAACTGTGGGCAACAAATGTCACAGAAAATAAACATAAAAGGAAAAGTATTGTTGGTGATGCCGAACCGCGTTGCTAATTTTTCCAAACTTAGCTTCATGCGACGATGAGCTGCGTTTATTTTCATTTCTGAAATACAGTCAGTAGCTCCTGACAGGTTCATCAAGTTCTGTTACTATCTGATTTATACGGATAAAGAGAAATAATTTCAGTGATGGAGAAACTTCTTACATTCTTCTTAAGGCTGTTGGTAGGTTGTTCAGTCTATATAGTTTTCAATGTTATAACTCGAAATCGGAACGATCTATTTGTCCAAATTTTTGATATCATTTTTCAAGACCGACATCTATGCAATTATGTTCTTATTTTTTTCCTAAAATTTAAAAATTTATCATAACACGCTTCTAAAAATTAAAATTTATGAAATTTATTTTTTGCACTCCTTACCTATGAAAATCAAGAGCGCACGTAAAGCAGGCACCGAAACGCTGTTATTTCATGTGTTTCAAAAAATACCACAAAACACTCCACATTAGAAGCTTTCCACGAACAATTTGTTGATTTACTTACATTGTTCGTTATGAGAATGCAATTTACGCACATTTTAGGTATTTGTTGTAAATGTGAAAGAATGCAAATCTTCCAATAAAAGTTTAATAATAGGGTTAACTGGATGTTAGATGACAAATGTATACATTATGTGCATTTGCGTATAGCCACAGCTTACTAATTAAATTTTGTGATTTACATTTCACAATAATAGAGATTTGAAAATATTTAAAAAAATTTACGCGCGAAACATTCTGGGTTTGCAAACGGACACTCATTCCCAAAGAATCTGTTTCCGCACATGTTACGTAAATTAACCATTATAGTATAATGATATCGTTCATCATATCTTTATGAAGATTTGCTAAACGATATGTCGTAGAGTACATAATTTAGCACCATTTAAGCAAAAAAAAATAATTTATAGCATTAATATTATGACCGAATTAAACTTTAATCTTTAACCATACTTCATATTGCAAAACCCTTAATATCAAAATAAAACAATAACTCAACCATATATAAAATGGAAAATCTTCGTTATACATGGTTGAATACTCTTTGACCATGTTCTGAAATAACTTCAAAAAAGAAAGAGAATATTATAAATACCTCATTATTAGATTAATTTTAAGTAAATTTTAATTCTATTATACTCCTGGACTAACTAAATTTTTTTTTGAAAATTATGGTTTTAGCATTGAAACCATAGTAAACCAAATTGAAATAAACTAGTGAAAAGAAAGGTTCACTTTTTTCGTAATTTTGACCTGTATATTTAATGTCTATTTTTATTGTAGGTGGTTATTTAACCGAAAACTAGCTCCTTGTCACCTACACTCCTAACAAGAAGGTCAAACTGTGGGAAATTTGTTACTTATTAAGAAATAATTTCTGTATTAATAGTATTTCTTTGCCTAATGAGTTGCTAAGCTGTAATGGTTGCTTTGGTAGCATTTTACTCGACGATTTTGAATACGGTAATCGTGGCCAATGCTATACTGACAAAAATAAATAGTTTTTTTAATAGTCTTTCTTTGGCTGATTGGTTGCTTGCTATATTGTAATGTCTATTACTAAATGAAATGGGATACTTTGGAACTGCTTTTGAAGAATAAAATCAAGTCTGTATTTAATCTGTTCGTCCGGTAAAAAACGTACAGACTCACCATAAAAGCAAAGACCAAAAGTATGGCTTTACTCTTAATCTATTATTGTTAGTTCACAAAATTGAAGCAAATGCTTTGCCAACACGAACCAATCCACAATTGCACACGGTTTCGTCACCACATTACACAGGTTTATACTGATTTTCTGAGGCACCATATATAACACTTACATCAGAATAAAATAATGAAAATGTACCATACGATTAAATAAGTTCACAAAATAACTAATTTGTTTTTTAATGTACACAGTATATTAGTAATTGAAGTTGAAACAAGAGAATGGAAAACAATGAATAATTTATCAAGTCGTTAATGTTATGTTAAAAGAAATCTTAAAAGACATTTAATTACCAAATAATAATAATATTACGAAAAAAGAATAAAAAGTAATACTCAAAAGATCTAAATATTCCCCAGTCTCATTTATGGAAACAATGAAAACGTAAATAACGAGCCAACAAAGTCGAGTCGGGAACTTGAAATGAAATCAAATCTGTGCCGAGGAAAATAAGTGTAAGAGATTGACGTCGAATGAAAATTGAAAAAGGAAATTTCTTTTTAGACTCAATTGTTACGCTTTGCTGGTCTACACGGTCACTGGACAGTATATGCCGAGTTCGTTACGACATTACGATTTTCGTGAAGTTTCACCACTATTCTCATCTTTGTTATTCTAGTTTAATTTTCTTAAGAGCGAAATACATGAATAATGCTAACGTGTGGTGGATTAAATCGTAAAACAGCGTGCATACAACTAGATTATGGTGCTATTGTATCTCGGCTGCGATGCAAACTAAACTCAAGGGAGTTCTGTTATTGGATAACCTGAATGTTAATACCGACGAGACTTGCCTTATGATATTCTGCCTCTTTGCCGATATTTGTATGAGTTTTGTTGAGAACGCGAATCTTTGTTTGAAATAATTTAAATTTTCTACTAAAGTTCTCAACCACTTTTCAGCTCGCAACGAGTTCATTATATGTAATTGTTGCACATGGTGGATGTAATAAGGTCTTCAAATTGATACTGTTATATTAAAATAAATCATTATGGCTGTTTGTTAAGATAAATTAATTATAATTATTAATTAAGTAAATAGGTTTAAAGTTAAATTGCATGCTCTCGAGGATTGACCAAAGAAAGTTTTGTAAGAAGAACTAAAATAAAAAATTTTAACAATTGCTTGTTGTGCCATAATGTTGGCACGATTCTTAACGTGACAATATATTTGTAATTAGAACTGTCTCTGATATTGTTTTTTTACTTTGAATTTCACATTATGGAAGACTATACTGTGTGTCCCACGTACATAAGCATTTACTATGTTAAATTAAAAATTAACGTATACCTTTTTCTGAACTGGAAACAATATATATAAAATAAAACAAATTGGTGTGACAATAATGAATATTCAAATCGTATTTTATTAAAAATCCGTAAAATAAGTTATTTTTTTTATTATTAACCGAATGGATTCTCGTTCATTAAGCGGCCTTGGTAGACAAATTAGTTAATTTGTTGCCTAGTAATCTTTTGCGTTTTCTAACTAGAGTTCGATTCTGATCGCAGTATCTTTTTTATTACTTTATTATTATTACAATACAATTTTGTAAAGTGAATTTAACATTTGAAAAAAGATTAAATTTATTTTATAAAAATTGTGTTAATAATAACATCGATGATAATGTTATTAATAAAAGAAAATTACGACAATTGGGTACTAACCCAGAATTTTTCGCCTAAATCATTATAAAAATGTTACCGTTTTTTTATTAAAATACGCTTTAAACACTTACATTACCACATAAATTTGTTCTCATTTAATAAAATATGTTGCTATATTGTTCTCAAATTGTGCCCGAATAAGTTATGCATTAACTTTGAGTTTAACATAGAAAAGGCATGTCTTTTCCGTGGGACACACGGTATATTAAATCTAATAATATTTTTTAATTTGTAAATGTTTAAATTTAACATATTATCTCTAAATGAAGACCTCGTACAAATTGAACTCTTCTACGTGAGTCGAAGAGAATCCAATAACTAGCAAGATAATAATTGGTAAGGATTTATATATTTTTGCTATAAAGTAGTTTGTAATCAAATACATTTTCATCACAACTATCAAATTATACTGAATTATCCCTATCTGAAAAGTTATAGATTATAAAAATCTTGGTGAATTTATTTCGAATGGAATCCGATTTTGTACCTGAAGACCATTTTCAGAAATTCCTAATAACAATTCGACAACGTGTTTGTATTGTCTATTTCCTCTGATACAGAGATTCAAATTGATTGAGCACAAAAATTTTAAATTGCTCAAAATCTAATTCAAACATTAAATGATAAACAGAAACAAACAATGATTTTTTCTGGTGGTTATCCTGTAGATACACCAAATTTTTATCGACGGCTCTGGTGGCAATGAAAGAATTGTAATTAATAAAGATTGATTATGTTTAAGGCTTTACCATGGAATAGAATCAAGTTTGTTTACTGGTGATCGAACTATTCTTATACGAAATTCTTGTTCCTTTAAACCAACAAACATCTAAATCAAAACTATTCTTTAAATACTTACGGTGTTAAAGTTGTTAGGGAAATAATGCTTTTAATGCACAATTTTGTTTTGAAACATTTAAATACATTTTTGAGAGAATTATCACAAAAAAAGCCCCTTTAAATTATTGGGAGGTTATAGGACTTAGTGAAGATTTTTGTTAACGTTTAACAATTTTTTCTGATGCAACTACTGTGGAAATTAAAAATACGTCAATAAGACAATATTGTGTTCAAAGATTGAAAATGTTGATCATCTCAACAATAAAGTGACGGATTTCATTGAAGACATTGCAACCTGCATCTGTTCGATCGATAATAACATATTTATAGGTAACGAGGAAGTAATGACGGAACCATACGGTTTACTTCTTGAATGCCTTGACTAATTTTGAATATGGCCCATAGCTATTGTTTTAAGGTGGAAAGAACTATTAATAACACTCGATTAATTGTCAATTTAATTTAAACATGATATTGAAGGGTTGGGTTTGACCAGGAACCGCAAAGGAATATTCTCGCTCAAGAATTGCTTTAAATTAATGGTAACTAATATCCAGTCTAATGATTTATCATCTATCAATTTCTATTGACTTATTGAACTACATATTTTCAAGGTTTAGGAAACCACTAAATCCCTAAACATGCCCCAACCCTTATCCACCTTAGTATTTATCTGTAATAATATCGATAACTGTGTAAACATGATAGAAGGTAGTTAAGGACATAAAATAGTAACAGCACAGCCATTACATGACGACATATAATGGACCGGTCCAAGCGTCAGTCACGACAATGACGAAAAAAATAGTAGGTTATAGAAATAGCAAACAAAATAATGGAAAAACAAATAATCAGGACAGAGAATACAAAATATTGCTTAAATTCAGATGTCACTCAAATTATTAAGCCATAATACAGCTTCGTCTGTTAAATTATAATTGTTTAGAAATCCTCCTTTAAACTTTGTTAATTGATAATCCACCACAATATGTGCAACGGTCTCAGGTTTGTTTCCACAGTCTGGGATTTCTATTGTGGAATCATCAATGAGATGTTTATTGAAAACTCTTCAGACCACAATTTTCCACTCTTCAACTTCAGAAAAGCCGTACTTACGTATTCTTGGAACCATACAGGAGCTCTTTTAGCTGAACGGTTCTCAATATCATTCCAAATTGGTAAGTTTTGTTAAGTTTGGATTTATCTCATTCTCGTTTTAACGCACCTTTTCGTCGAATGTTCGATGGAATAATATTACAAAGAACAGGAAGCCAATAGAGAGGAGTGGATTTAATATACGCATAGTGCAATTAAACCGGGTATCTATTTTTTTGTATGATAACTATTCAACGAGACAGGAGCACAATATTGTGCTGTAGAATAAACTAATGCAAATGCAGCTGTACGAAGTGTCTTTGCATCTGCTCTCCATGTTGTTCCAGCTAATTATTGTTTAACTTTTTTTAAATGATATTTGTAAATTAAATAGGTATCTACAGTTACTCCCAGATAAACTGGGTTAAAATTATGGTTTAACTTTGTTAAATTAAGGTAACATTTAGTTTTCTACTTTTTTCTCTATTACTTAAATGAAAACAAGAAACATAGTATATCATCTCTACTTGTAATGTCAAAAGCATGTTTCAAGCATGTAAAATTTATACTACCATTTAAGAGATGGAAAGATTAGAAACATATTTAATCAATAATACCTAATAAAAACATCAACTTGGATAAATTGTTTAAAAAAGTTGAAATGGTCCATAACTTTGTTCCCATATCTGACAGGTACTATTAATACAATTAAAATTCTACCAACATACACAGACAGAGATGACAAACAAGTAGAGAACGTTTACAGTGAAATTAAGGAAGAAATAAAAGCAATATAAAAGAACAAATTTTTAGTGATTATGCGTGATTTCCAACACTAAGTTGGATAAGTTAAAGAAGAATATAGTTTAGGAATTAGAAACGACAGAGGAGAAGGATTAGTTGAGTTCTGCACGGAAGAGCAATGTCTAGTCACTAACACCTTCCACCAAGAATAAAAAGCAGAAAGATTTAATTTTAGAGCAGATGTGAGATTCAACCATAATCCTCCAGTAGCAGAGAAATCAAACAATGGCACACACAGTTTAACAAGAACTAGAAGAGAAATTTAAAACAATCAGAAATAAAAAGAAATAACAGGAATACATTGTAGAGTGATATAAACGAAACAACAAAGCGCACCAGCAAGAAACTTTTAAAAGCAAAACAAAAATATAAAAAAAGAGAAAAGAATGGATGACAGAAGGGATAATACAATCAATAGCAAAGAAGGCTATAACACAAATCAGTACAGAATTACACATAGAAAATAATACAAAAAATTAAAGCAGCTAAAGAAATATGGTTAAACGCAGTGTGAAGAATTGGAAAAGTATTACGTGAATCTCATAATGAACACAAAAAATCAAGGAAGCAGCTGGAGAATATATTTTGAAGATGTCAGGAAGGTTAACAAATAATCAAGAGAAAAAGATACATATACACACTATTTAATGACAAGCGATCAAATAAACCTAAACTATATGAAATAATAATAGCTCCAGTTATAACTAAAGATGAAGTGAATTCAACAAAATTGAAAATGAACAATTGAAGACCTAGGCTCCTGATAAAATTCATATAGAAATATTTAAACAACTAAGTGGCGAAGGGATTGAGTTATTAATACAATTACCTATATAATAGAATTTATGACGCAGGTATAATACCTAAGAAATGGCTAAATTCAACCTTTGTTCCGCTTTCGAAGAAAAACAACGTTAAAGAATTGATTATAAAATTTCGTAAAGTATGTAATGAGCATCAAACAATAAGTTTAATAGTCTATAAAAATGTGAAGAACACATAGTTTGGATTTCAAAAGGCTGTAGGAACAAGAGAAGCTTTATTCCATACCATAAAGCTTTTGATTTTAAACAGAACTGGGATAGATTATAAAGACTTTCAGATCATAGTAAACTTATATTGGAATCAAACAGTCAAAGTTAGAGTGTAAAGTCAAAAAAC
The DNA here is from genome assembly GCA_030710515.1 of Abscondita cerata. Taxonomy (NCBI): domain Eukaryota; kingdom Metazoa; phylum Arthropoda; class Insecta; order Coleoptera; family Lampyridae; genus Abscondita; species Abscondita cerata. The sequence goes on from JALBCR010002066.1 coordinate 27,382, forward strand.
AAATACAATAGAAATACAACAAGGGGTACGGCAGAGGTGAGTATTATTTTTCATTTTATTTAATCTTTACTCGGAAAAAATAGAAATATTAGTTAATGGCAAGGTTATGAATAAATTAGAATTTGCCGACGACACAGTAATCTTCGTTAACAAGTTAGAAGATCTACAAATTTCACCAAACAAAGTTAATGATGCTAGCAAAAGTTATGGCTTAAAATTAAATTGTAGCACCAAATACATGGTAATTACTGAAGATCAAACGCCTACGAGACGGTTACAGTTATATTTTGACACAACATGATTAGAAAAAGTTAAATACACACACAATAAAGTGCAGAATAGCCAAGACCACAGTGAGATTTATGAAGATGAGGAAAGTGCTTGTAGTCACAATGTTACCATAAACACGAAAAGAAAAGAAGTCTTCTGAGATGTGTTTTTCGTGCTAAATTATGGGGTGGAGTCGTGTATCATATTAGAAACTTCATGCAAGAAATTGGAGGCCTTTGAAATGTGATCCTATCAAAGAATATTGAGAATTCTCTGCGCCGACCAAGTTTTGTTCGGAATGGGACACGACACTGAAATAATTCAAACTGTAAAAAACATAAACTAAAGAACTTAGAACACAGAATAAGAAAGAAATATGCACAGGTATGGAATCTTACAGTTAGTGTTCAAGGAAAAAATAATAGCAAAAGAGGACCAGTAAGATGGCGCATTTCATGGCTAAAAAGCCTAAAACTGTGATATGGTAAATCAACAACTGAACTCTTTAGAGGAGTGGCAAGAATAGCATTATGCCAATGTCCGGTAACGGATTGATACTATAAGAAGAAGAAATACAAGTGATATGAATGTGTTAATGTTAAAATCAAGGGTACAGACACTGCTGCCTATCTCAATGAAATTAAAAAGCATCTAAATCCCAGATGTCTAATCCTCCTGAAGCTGCTTAGGAAATATGTATATAGTTTAAGGACTTTCAAAGTTACAATTAGACAACATATCATCAATATTCAACTTATCACACAGCAATAAAATAAACTTGTGAAACGTAGTATTTATTGCGAAAGTGAAACGATTTAAATTGTTTGCTAAACGCTGATCCAAATACTACTTGTGTCTGTTTTGTGGACCTGGCTCCTGTTGACGTTAGTTTTACGTAACAGATTACTTATCAGAGGACAAAGCATAATGAAGTCTAAATTACAATTAACCCATTTCAAAATGTAAAAATTTAAGTTAACATCTGATTGACAGAGTCTGAAGGTTTGCCTCTTTCACGCTCACTTGATTTTATCTTTTTGGCACTTTTCTTTTTCTGTGTTTATATGTTGAATAAATCAAGTTATTAAGTGAAAGTTTACAAAAGTTATATGTGGGAGTAAAGAAAAATCAATAATTGACAGACACAAATAAAGGCATCAAGTAAAAATTTAGTGATGTGTCGAAATTAGGATTTTAGTTAAATTCAAACTTTCGAGGTTAGGTAAAGTTGCAGAATGAATTGCTCTAAATGTGGTGTTGCTGTTGAACAGGGCCAACTAGAAAAAAGTGTTTTCATGTGACTATTGTAAAAGCCCATATGTAAGAAGTGTTCAAAGAAAACATTTACAGAGACTGAAATCAGGACACTCCAGCTGAAGGCAGCGAGAGTGATAAGTTATCTATGTCAAGAATGTACTGATGGTGTTTTGGGGGATAGAAAGTGTTTTGAAACAAGAATTTGTAGTATGATAAAAGACATGTCAACCAAAGTAATGGATACCATAAAAAATGAAATCGGAGTGTTAATAAATGAAAAGTTGAAAAAGTAGGATCAACTGTACGGAAATAAAGTGCATTGCAGAAGATTACAGAAAAGTGGAAACAATTAAAGAGAGAAGTGATAGAAAAGCAGTATGTGAAGGTAAAGGAAGAGTTATACAGATAAATTGAAAGCACAACGAGTCTGAAACCCTGGTGATTCGACCGAAAAAAAAGATAGTCAGAATGGAGAAAGGACCAAGAAGGAGGTAAAGACAGTGGTTGATCTATGTAAACTAGGAGAATTGGAGTAGAAAAAGTGAAAGGCATTAGTGATGGTGCAATAGTAATGCGATGTGAAAATGATGAAGATAGACAGATACTGAAGAAGGAGGTAGAGATGAAACTGGGTCAAAAGTTGTTGGAATTGTGGTTTTGAAAATGAATTATCTAAAGAGGAACTGAAACGGTGCATAATTGAGCAGAACTCATATATAGGCAGGGATAGTGATTTGGATATTAAAGTAATTAAAAAGGTGAAAATTGGATTTGTGGCTGTACTTGAGTTAGATGCTGAACTGTTTCAGATGATAATGAACAAGGGAAACCTCAAAATAAGGTAGAACATTTGTGCAGTTTTTGACAGCGTGGATGTTTTACGTTGTTATAAATGTTTGGGATATAATCACAAAGCAGCCGATTGTAGAAATGTGAGCGGAAATAAACAGATATGCTCAAATTGTGGAAGAGACGATCATAGAGAAAAAGCTGAAATGGTGGGAAGTGCATACTGTGTCGGCCTGTCTTTAGAGGTTGGGAACAATGCATGTCAGGTTTGAAGCTGGTGTTTTAGAGAAAAGAAACAAAAAAAAAAAATTTGTTTTTTTAATGCACAGAGTGTAACAGACATTATGATGAGATTTCATATATTGTAGAATCTTATAAACCATCAGTCTTAGTTAATGAGACACATTTAACAAAGGATATTCAAGCAGTGAAATTAAAATAAAGAACTATAGTGAGATTAGAGTAGATTCGATAGAGATTCACAGGAGGAGTGCTAGTTTATGTTTGTTCTTATTTGGGGTGGCGGGTTGTGGAAACACATCAGTGGATAAATACTGGGGATAGCTGTGTTGAAACTGAGTGGTATGGGAGAGTCTTTTTTTTTGTTGTGTACGTTCCCAAGCTCTTCAAGCTCAGTTTTTGGAGTTCTGAAACTGAAACAATGTATTGCTGAGTTGGGTATAATACAGAAGATCAGACATATACTCACATTACGAAAGACAGCAGAACAATAATAGATTTGGTTGTGACCAATGTTAAAGAACTATCAGTTAGCATAATGGATGAGCTGGGGTATACTAATCACAAAACTATAAGATTGGGTAATGAATTTGCAATGAAAGATAAATACATTCAAAAAATGGTTAGAAAGCTGGTAGTAGGAGGCTTCTATATTTGATGGGAGTATAATAAGAAGGATGTCAACAAAAATTTGATGATATGATGGAAAACATTGAAATGGTGAAAAATGTGGTTATACCTGAGAAAGAAATAGTGGTAAAGAATCAGTTGCTGGTTTAATGATAAAATAAAGATGTCAATTAAGAATAGAAATGAGGCACATAGGCGTTGTTCTCTAACAGGTCTACAAGTAGATTGGGAGGAATATAGAAAATTGAGGAATGTAACGGTGCAGATGATAAAGAGAGAAAAAGGAAATATTATGAGACAGAAATTGATGGAAATAGGTTCAACTCGAAAGATATGTGGAAAACACTGAAGAAGATATCAGGTAAAACTATGGATGATACTGTTGGAGTGGTGAAATTTGAGGAGTTGTGTATGAGATGCTGCAGTGATTGCAGATAAATTTAATAGATATTTTATAGACAGTATTAAAGAAATTGTGGGTTCGATAAGACAAACAGGAGGACAGACTGTATTACCCTTCCGAGGTTATAAATTAGAGGAGTTCAGAATGATAGAAGAGGAAGAATTGAAAAAAATTGTGTTTAGCTTAAACAATAAAAGCAGTCCAGATGGAATTATACTTTCATTAAAAAGTACTGAGAAGAATAAAAAAACCTTTAATTCAAACAATTAATACATCAATAGAAGAACATAAGGTGCCAGAAAAATTGAAGGTTTCAGTAGTGATACCAATTCAAAAGGTAACAAAAACCATACTCTGTGAGGAGTTCAAACCTGTGAATACACTGCCAGCTATTGAGAAGATTTTAGAAAAAGTGATTTATGCTCAATTTGAAGAATTTATTAGAAAAATAATATCTTATCCAGTTTTCAATCGGGGTTTAGAGAAAAGTATAGCTGTGAAACTGCACTGCAGTGTGTTATTGCAGAATGGAAAGAATCCAGGGACAAGGGGGCTGCAGTTGTGGTTGTCTTTCTGGACCTAAAGAGAGCATTTGAAACAGTGGATAGAGACAGATTAATCGATAAATAAATGCATATGGCGTAGAAAAAATTGTCTAAAATGGTTTAGGAATTATCTTGAACATAGGAAACAAAGAGTTAGAGTTGGAAGTCAAGAATCAACAGTAATGGAAGTCAATAGAAAAGTTCCACAGGGAAGTGTGTTAGGGCCCTTATTGTTCGCTCTTTACATAAATGATTTAGGCCAGCAATTAAAAAAATGTAGATATCATTGTTTTGCTGATGATACTATTATTTATTTGGAAGGTAACAACGTGGAAGAGCTAATCAATACTGTAAATGAGGAAATGGCGACCTTGGGCAAGTGGTTTGCTGTGAATAAGTTGAAATTAAATGTTGGTAAGACAAAGGCTATGTGCATCAGTAGTGAAAGTGATTACAAATATACAAGATATTCACGATATATGCTGTATAATGCACTGATTTTGCTACAGTGCTCTATTTTAGGAAATAGTGGTGGAATAGACAGGCTTCAAAAATTACAGAATAGAGGTATGAGAATGATATTAAGCTGTGATAGATATGCTAGAGTTGGAGACATGTTAAAGTGTTTGGACTGGATGAATGTTAGACAACTATTAGAATACCAAACCTTGGTGTTTATACATAAGATTCATTTGGGCACTAGCCATCCTACTTTGGGAAATATAAGGTATATTGTAGGGATCTGCATAGATATGAAACACGAGGAAAAAACAATTTTATATTAAACTTGCATTTAAGGGAATGGGTTACAATTCTGTTTTTTGTGAAGAGGTTAGTGAGGTATAATGAATTGGATGATAGCATTCGTAATGCAAGTGATATTAGAATATTTAAGATTAGATTAAGGGAAATATACAGGTGTGAAACTTAGATAAATAGGTAGAGATGCTAAAATTTCTTATGTTTTCACATTATAAAGATGTAAATATTAAAATAGAGATGTGAATATGTAGGTAGCCAATTATGCTTAATAAAGTACTATTATTATTATGTCTCAACTTGTTTTGTAGAAATGATTTTTTAGAAATTTTGTATTATTGGTAATGGTATGCAATTTCGTTTTTTTAATTCGTCTTTTACTATCATGTTCTGAGTATTTGGCTTAGCGAGTTGTAAGGTTTTTCGTAATACTTTACTTGTAGTAGTACCACTTCGTCGATTTTTTCACGAGTGTTTTTTGGTACTTTTCTGATTGTAAATAGTAAAGATATTTTTTTCTATATGAGAAAACGCATTCAGTTAGGGTTGGTTTTTCTAATTACTGGAGTTGGTATTTTTGGTGTTTTTTTTTGTTTTCGGGTTACGCGATTTGATATTGTAAACAACATTTTCTTCTGTTTAGCGTAAATGTTTAAACATTTGTTCATGCCGGGGAGGGAGTAAGATTATTGTAAAGACAATTTAAGCAGTCACTTATTTAACGCGCCAGAAAATAGATCAACGTGATCACTGTATACACTCATGAAATTTAAAACTTGGACACCACAATTTCTGTAAACAAAGTTTGCACATTGTGAAGCGGGCTTAAGGGTATCATTCACAATTCTAACAGCAGGTAGTCTCAGCAGGGGTTATCTTATAGAAGGACTGTAGAATGAAAATAGGTAATTTACGTTGCTTACTTAATTTTTTTCTTTAAAGAATATATTTGAAGGTATCGCTAATTATAACACCATAGCTCGAGTAATTATCGAATCAAAATTTTGTTTAAGGAAATGTTTACAAAATAAAATTAGAAATAATTTTGATTTAAAAAGCGTCTACAAGCAATAATCTTAAATTAAATCAAAAACTAAACATGGTTATTTGGGTTGAACTGATTATTCCTTATTTAAAAATAAATCTAACCTAATGATTGCAAGTTATTAAAAAATCATTAAACTCTCCATTCATAATATTTAGTCCTTACAAAATGTATATTTTATGACGTTTCATTTTTTCTGTAGTTAATATAAAAAGTGAAAATAAAAACTAAGGCAATTCTTATTGTCAAATATATATTTAGTTTTTGACAAGAATTTATTACATAATTATAATTAAGATACCAAGTTATAATTTAAAAATTAAATGAAAACGTTTTTTTTTTAAATAAAGGTATTACTATATAAATAAATATAAGAAATCAATAATGGGTGTGACCTCCATTATTATTGATACATTCTTGGAGGCGTCTGCTTATTGACGCTATCAAGGTATCAATATAATTAATATTAATCGTTTCCCATGCGGTATCAATGGCTGCAATTAGTGCATTACGGTTTACTGGTATAAAATTTGGCCCTTGTTGTCTTCGGATAACAGCAAGTATTCGAGCCCAAACATTTTCGATAATGTTAAAATCTGGGCTTTTTGCTGGCCAGGGTAACAGCTCAAGTTATTTTCTCGTATCAATTGTGCACAACCGCGAAGTATGAATAGGGGCGTTGTCCTTTAACAACAAAAATACATGATGAAAATGTTAATTCAACAGATCCCGAACTATTTTTTGGAGAAAGTATAGTAAAATAAGATACTTACTTGTTGGAAAATATAATCTTCGTCTGGATAAAACACTTCGACTGAAGGTTTCATAATAGTTTCCAAAATATCTAAATACGCAGCAGAATCAAGACGTCCATCGATAGCCCAACAAACTCTTAAACGACGTCTCATATTTTCGTCACTGAGAACTTCTTTCGCAGCAGCATTATACTTCTTTATTCCCATCTCTTTTAATCTTTTTTGTGCAGTTATACGGCATCCGGGAAAATGTGTATCTGCTATAGCCCTGGAGTATGTAGCAAATGGTTGTTCTGTTACGTAATGAAACAACTCGAGATCTTGAACACGTGTAGATACTTTAGGTCTACCACTTCCGATGGCTCTTTCCAAAGTGTGTTCAAGATTCCATTTACTCAGTAATGCCCTACGGTGTTTTTGGTATATCTAACATACGTGAAATTTCACGCACGCTACGGCCGCCGCTAATTCCGAAACAATCGCGCTTTCAAATCAGCACCGAGATGAGGTGGCATTTCACAACACTTGAAATTTTAAACTAAAATGGAATTTACATTTCTTACTTTATTTATTGGTTCACACTACCCCTTCTCAAACAGTAGGTAATTGTTTATTTATTACATACTTCTAATGACCAATGTAACAACCCTTAGAGCAATATGACTCAAAGGAAGTAAATTAAACAAGCAAAGATATTCTATTATTATTGAAACTTATTCATAAAGTAAAGCCATTTCCTTATAATGCTAATGGACAGGATTTTCTTTTAAGTATTAAGATTACAATAGAGGACTTATAAACTTTCGAAAATATCTAATTATAAATATTTACACTGCAATTGCGCTTTTCCTTAATAATTTCTTAGCAATAACATACACGTTCTTGGTTTTTAAGTTGTCATAAATTTGATATGATATAAATTTGTGTTTCTAATATTACATCACAAACTAATCTTTATTCGCCAAAAATTGTTGCTTAAGTTGTAAAGCTTCGTACACACCTGAACAACAAACCGAGCAACAAACATAACAACGAACAACAAACGGAACTTTGTTGCTGTTCCCATAATTATTTTCAGTAGCTTTCAGTTCATATATATTTATTATTGAGAAGAATTGCGGAAAACAAGAAGATAGTGCCAACCAAATTTTACGCACAAAGAGAGTAAAAATTATAATTTACTTTGTTTTTTTTATTTTGGAAATATCCGCCCAAATGATGCTAATAGGGACATCATTTTTTCTTGCATTCTTAAACACTGATTAATTTAAAACATTTTTCTTCTGTCAGCTCCATAATATTACCTAAAACACAACAAACCCACAAAAGGGAGGACAAAAAATAAATGATTTAATTCTCCGCATAAGTTTGTTCGCCGTTTTGTTGAGATTCGTCCAAACCTGCAAACGCATTCGCGCGCATTTTCTTTGATGTCGGAGAAAAACCGACAAGTTGCGGGAACGCCGCAAATCGTTCGTGGAACAATCAGGACTTGCGAATCTGTTCTAAAATTCGTACGCAGCACCGTCAAATTAATGTTTCGATTGCCGTTCGGTTCGTTGTTTGTTTGTTCCTCGGTTTGTTGTTCAGGTGTGTACGAAGCTTTACAATAAGCATATTAATATGACCTATATCTTATGAAAGGAGAGTTATGTAACTATAATTAACGACTTAACGTTACGTTAGTAGATTCCATTTTACTTTTTACACATATTTTCTTGGAAAATTCGATAGTTAACTATCGGGATATGATGACCCTATACTTCGCAGGTTGTGCGCAACTGGATACAAGCAAAGTATATCGAACCTTATATCCAATGAAATCGCAAAAACAAAAGCTATTTAATAAGATCACAGCCAACTATAGATTGTCATTTAAAAAAATGTAAGTTTGTGTTATATCTTGAAAATCAAGAGGGTTATGACATTTTGGAGTAATTTCAAAAGTTGAAGACATATGTCAAATTTGAAAAAAGTTTAACATTTGCTTGTAATTCTGCCCAACTTTCTAATTTAACCTATTACCTATTTTGCATATTAAGAAAGTTACCCATGTTATGAGATAGATTATGGGCACCCTGTATAACTAAACTTTTGGCAAATGTTTTATCGGTAATATAATTCTTGCTTGTTATCTTATTAGTGAAAATTATACAATCGGAAAACTCGAGCTTACGTATTTTATTGTTTTTTTTTAATAACAAAATGTGACTAAGTTTTACTTTTCGTAACTAACTTAACTAGATACATAAAGTAAGTAGATCTATAACTTTGGTAACACCGGTGATTAAGTTTTAATTTAATGATACCTATATCAAATTTATTCAAAAATATGTTAATCTGGGTAGGTCGTTTTTGATTACATTCCGCTTAGAATTTATCTGAAATTTGTCGCTTTTTCTTAGGCACATAAAAATAATAAACTGTTAACCCGTAGCATAAAAGGGGAACGAATAGAGTTAATCGAAAGACAATTTTCCAGTTGAGAGAAAGTACCGCTGGGGAAATTACAATATTTATGATGTCATTTAGATCGTCGATCGTTTTGTTGTAGTGAGTAACGATTCGTTGAAGCTTGATAAAGTTCATCAATATTATATTGATGCAATTAGGGTCTCATTCACTTGACATGTGCCTCTTAACTTTTTAATAAATCGAGAATCGGCGTTGTTCAGATTTTAAAGAATAATTACAAGTCGCACTTATTGTAAATGATTAACAACTTGAAAAGTGTCAGTGACGGCGGTTTGGCACTGCAAATCGAGTAACTGCTACAAAATCGTTGAAAAATGGTCATTAAATATGTCCGAAATAATGAGGTTTCAGTGGTGATTGCTTGCCACAACGGAGGACGAAACCGCAAATCGTTTAACGAATGTTATCCATGTTGGTGTGGTCATTAAAATTGATATTGGTGTAAAACATGATGTTTGACTGATATGATGTTAAGGATCAGTGGAAAAAATTAATAACATATCTCCGTAAAGCAATATCTGGAAAAATGAACAAATAACAGAAGTAATAAATGAAGCGTAGGAGGTTTAGGCTGGCCTGGAGCGATTATATCGCCTGTCAAGTGTTGACATTTGAAGCGCTACAGGAGCTGGATTAAAGGAGCCATCGAAAGCTCATATTTCAACAGCACCCCGTATCAACACATATGCAGTAGGGTGCTTAAAGGTGCATTATTAATGCCCCGATTATTTTCTAACGGTATTATTTTAAAAAGAATCTTTTTCGTGATTTAAATTGAAACAAAAGCATCTCGGATACCTCATTAATTATGGAAAGTTAACAACCCTCCCCGCATAAGAGCAACCGTTAATGAATTGAAATAAGAGTTATTAAACACATGTCATTTTAGAGTTTCCGTGTACAATGAAAGAGATGCATGTATGATTGTAGAGTGTTTTTATCACCGTCATTTAATGTCTATTGTCACACGAAGCGTGTTTTAATTGATGTCAAAATGAATGGTTCCGTCCTATCTCTTGTCCATCGGTATTAAACGAGGGGTTTTTAGAGATTAGGAAGCTTCTTCGTCCCCATCAAAGTGTTTATTGTTACGGTTTTGTCTATTATGTCGACTAGGTCCTTATTATTATTATTATTTGCCCAAGTTATTTTCGGAGAACAAAGGAAAAATGATAATCACTGATTTTATCTGTTCGTATACAATTTGACGTGACAAATTCGAGGATATTATTTATTTTAAATTAAAAAGTATGATATACAAAAGACCATCGTGATTATTCTTTTGTTTTTTTTTTAACCTGTAATTACATAATTAGTGTCTAACATTTCTATAAAAATAAAAAATGTAAATTAACTTTTAAGTAAACTTGTGTAATATATAATTCTTATAAAGAATTGTTTATGAAATTGGAACGTTAAATTAAAAACTGATTATTAAAAACAATGATAATATCGCGTTAAAGGTGCATAATGTCTGATGATTGAAATCGAAGATAAATTGTAGACAACTTGAAGAAAGGTGTTTTAACATGGATATAGTTCTCATAACTGTCTGTTAGTTTATTTTTATAGTTTCCTTAGAATATGGAAATATTTGAAAGTTTTAATTTTTTTTACTTGGTCGAAAAAAATAAAAATTTATACCACAATTTCAAAATCAACACGACACACCTTATTTTTTACTTTACGTACAACCTCTATTTGCAATCAATCACAAAATTGTTTCTAGTAGAGCCTGTCTGAACTGAATAGTGGAATTTTACGTTCCTACAATGATTTCGAGACGAGAAAATCATTCAGGTGAGTACGAAGCTGCCGTTCTATGATAAAACCAAAAACATCTTAAAGAAACATGAAATTAAGATTTTTGAACATTTTAAGTTTAAGAATTTGCAATCGATGAGTATTTTCTCCTGATAATTACATTTTTTTTAGTTTTGTTTGATCCTTCTTATATGACACGGTTTGGAAATAAAACTCTTTCATTGCTCGGAAACGTTTAAGTTATTTATTTTCCGAAACGTAGGGGTAGATAGAACAGTGAAAGAGTTGTATTTAAAAACCTTGAGAAAGATCAAACAAAACTAAAAAAAAAGTGTTTAAATTTGGCATTGCCCTGAACAAACTACCAGTGAAAAACATTATCTATAGAGTGAGGTCAGCGATCTCAGAGTTGAACAAAAACCTCGCTGAAACCATACGTCAAGACTTTTCACAGGTGACATTCAGAAGAGCAAATTCACTTAAAAGAAACATCACTAAGAAAAGACACCGTACACTACAACAGCTTCGACGAAATACAGACATTATACAGTGTGTAAAGCCAAATGGAATAAATTCATTATTTCTCTTACTGTACATATTTTTGAAAAACCCAAAACACGTCAAACTTAAATCATAAAATGACATTCTATTCGTGAAATGTTCATCCCAATCAACCCCCTTCGATGACAGGTGCAACCCCTAATTTTTAATGGGAAGTATAGGCTTGTGATACATCGTTTGAAAGGTCTCTTCTTTCCCTGTACAAAAGTGTTATCTGTTTTCATTTTATTGCAGGAATTAAAAAAAATTATGATTTAGAATGGCCAGAGATCTCCTGATCTTACCCCATTAGATTTCTTTTTATGGGGATATGTGAAGAATGTTGTTTACCAAACTAAACCGCTTGATCTAGATGACTTAAGACAACGAATAACGCTCGCGATTTCGTCGGTCACGCCTGATATGCTAAGCAAGGTGAGAAGACATTTTTATTTAAGATTAGGATGCTGCCAAGAAGTTCATGGGGAGCATTTTGAACATCTACTTCTTGACTTTTATTTTTATTTTCTTTGTTTAATTACATTCTCGTTTATTGTTGTATTATAGCAAATTTCGGTATAATCATAATTTTTAATTCCTGCAATAAAATGAAAACAGATAACATTTTTGTACAGGGAAAGAAGAGACCTTTCAAACGATGTATCACAAGCCTATACTTCCCATTAAAAAATTAGGGTTGCACCTGTCATTCAAAAGGGGTTGATGGTAGGGATGAAAATTTCACGTGATAGAATGTCATTTTATGATTTAAGGTTTGACGTGTTTCGGTTTTTCAAAAATATGTACAGTAAGAGAAATAATGAGTTTATTCCATTTGGCTTTTACACACGGTATATTTACCGGACAATAAAGGAAAGCCTACAGTGGTTGTGGACAAATGCAATACAAAATCGAAACGGTGCTACAAGATCCAGCTTACCAAACCATCGCAACAGATCTAACTGCGTACCTGGCGAAGACAAGAAAAACCAAAATCAAAGAGAGTTGATTCTCAGAAAAAAATTCTCAAGATATTCATAATTGTCCGGTGTCCTAAAAGTTTACAAAGGAGAAGCTCCTTTCAGGCTTATCTTCAGTTTAATTGGATCGCCATTGTAACAACTCGCAAAACATCTAGCTAAACCATTACTACCCCGAGCCTTTCGTCGAGCTACTGAAAACCGAGAAATTTTAAACAGGATGGTTGTTAGTAACCTTTAACGAGATGTCTTTATTCACGAATGTTCCCGTCGATGAATCTCTGGAAATTGTCAAGGCACACACCACCAAACATGTAATTAACACAGCATCAAGAACATATAAAACAACAAGTGCTATCAACAAATAGATCCTCTGTGATACCCAATCTCTATATAAAAAACTTCAAAGAAGATGCAATGCATACAGACCTAAAACCAAAAGTGTGGTTGCGATACCTAGGCAATACTTGTGAAATCTGGACGCACGGCTAAGAGCAACTCAACGCTTTCTTGGACCACTGAAACACCATCAGATTTACGATGAAAATTGAGGCTAACAACCAATTACCATTCATGGAGGTCCTAATTAAGAAGACGGTAGCTTGAGCCAAACGGTATACAGAGAACCGACACACACCGACATCTATCTCTATGCTAACAACAACTACAATTTCACTTGCCCAGAAAGACTGGCAGGGTTCGACAAGTTAAACCAAGAGATTAAGAAAGTACAAAAAATTCTTCAACAAAATGGTTTCACAAAGAGAGATATAAACAAAGCACTCAGGCCAATGTAAGAGAAGCTAGTAAAGAAAACAGGAAAACCGGTTTTCAAGGCATATTTACCTTAGGTCAAAGTAGCCACCGACAAGATTTCAAGAACATCAAAACAAAACTCAAAGCTCACTAGAAGATAAGCGCAATACTTGGAAATCCTAAAAGAAAAACACCTTTTGATAGCCAAGGCGTCTATAAAATACCATGTCTAAATTATAGTCAAAAATATATCAGTCAAATAAACGACGAGTCAACTTTCGAATGAAAGAACACCCGATAAAGAACAACCAAAAGACTTAAACACAGCATGTCAGCAGAACATATCATATGTTAGACTTTGAAAACTCAAATGTACCATCAAACATCAAAGTTCTGAAATTATAAAGAAATTATAGAAATAGAAAAATGTCCTGATGATCTAAATTCTTGCGATAACACACAAAGACAATCAACAGCTTGGAAACCAGTACTTGCAACAAAACAAGTAAATAAAGGTTAACAAAAAAACAACATCTAGATCCGTACGCTAGTGTTAGTTCCCCTTCTTCCTCATTTGAAATTGACTTGTGTTTGGGTTTTTTAATGATCCATATACTGCCGTGCTAAGCAAAAAAGCCGTATTTCCATTTCAAGTGTAAGCATTCAAAGACAAATATTTTAGGCCACTATAAAATTACTAATGAAAAACATCAATACAAATCTTGATTAACACATGTTCTTTCTAATGATAATCTTTTATGACACCAAAGCGAACTAAGAATTAACAGACAGTTTCAATTAGTTTAACAAAAAAAATGTAGTTACGTCTGTTTTGATTAGCACGGCAGTATAGTTTCGGATTCAATGTGTTTTGTGGAATATTTAGGACAATCATCAAATTGCCATTGGAAAATTTCTTCTGTTTAATCACTATTAATTAAACTGATTTTAAGTGATCACCGATCTCTTACTTTACAACAAAGTAAAAAACAATTGAAATTGACTTAAACAATAATCGAAGTTTTTTGTTTCAATGGCTTACCAGATAATAAAATATAATAACCGTCTTTTATTTGCAACATATAAACAATTCCATTTTAAATAAGAAAGTTGCTATCAATATCTCCAAAACCATGCTTGCGATAATCTTTTGAAAACTAATAATTTACAAGTCTTTAAACATTTTTAAATTAAAATTGACATAAACATCAATTTTTGATGGTTATATTGTTAATTAAACTGTCGTCCAACTCATAATTGTGTAAGCTTTGAAAAAGCCCTCACAATGAGGGGCGAAACGTCGGCAATCACAGCCTTTTGAGTTGTTTGTCTTTCCTACCTCTACAAAGAAGGGGTCCTAAAAGACCATTTTTATTTTAAAATTTAATTTTTGGAGGAATACTTACCTGAAATAATTGATATTTTCGAAAATGGGTTTTTTCGGATATTTTCGGAACGGATCAGAATTTGTGATCCTAGTTAACGTTATCTTAATCTGTACAACATTGCTTATTTAACCGAATCTCTATCTTTATTAATGACAAAGATACAATACTACTCAGATTGGGACACACTGTATAAATGGTAAAGAATGATTAGACACAAGGTATGTAAAAATCACATGCGCATGTCGCGCGGCACCGGTCTCTCTCAATCGGCAATGAATTTTGCGCTCGCATAGCACTAAGATTGTTTCTACAACCGATCAGCGAGCATTTCGTATATTTTGATGCGCACGAGCGACAAAGTGACACTCCTCCTCAAATGCCAACTTTCGCTGATCGGTTGTAGAAAAATCTTCTGTGCATTTGTAAATTGCGTTACGTGAAGATAGAATTCAAAACTTTTGGCGTAACAAATAGTGTAAGTTTAAACCCAGGTTGAAGGAATTCGTTGTGAGTATTTCTTACTATCAAAGTAGTCAATATATAAGTACTTCATAAAAGTGGATGTTTTGCGTCAAATGATAAATAAGAATTTCGTAAACGTCCACTCACCCTAAGACAACCTAGTCTATCGACAAATAATGCTAGTTTTCTAAAAGTTGAGTAATACGAATATAGGCTACAGCACAGAACCCAACTTGAGAAGCATCTGCAAAAGCGTGTAATTTGACATTAGAAACATTGTTGCTAAGATAATATCGAGGTATGCTGACCTCAGATAATGATGGAAGTTCTTTCTTTAAAGGTACCCCATTTTTCTACAAGATTACCAGGAGGAACATCATCCTAAGTATTTTTAATACCCACAACTGTTTCATAAGTACTTTTGCAAATACCAACAGGATCATATATCCTCGAAATTTCTGATAAAATGTTTCATTTTGTGGGTAGCGTGCTGCGTGATATACAGGGTGTCCCAAGATTTTTTTAACAGGCTGTAGCTCGGGAACTAACGAATAGATTTATTTGAAAATTGGGTAATCTGTTTGGGACTTACAGTACGTTCATTTGAGGTATACAGGGTATCTGTGACGTCATCACAGAAGCAGGGACGTCATCGCAATAAAAAAAATTAAATGGGTAGGGGAGATCAAACTTAGCTCAAATGAAAGGGTTTTTTATTTCAAATTTAACGGGGTATTACAGTGAGGGTACTAAAGAGGAAAATTATCCCAAATTTTCAATTTAATGTTTATTTGCAACAATAACCAGTGACAGTTAAAATGTCCCAATTATCATGCCAGGAATAACCTCAGACAGGCCTATTTTTACTTTTCTTCTACTAACCTTTGTTAAACCAAAATTTTAAACGCCGCTATTATGTGGGAGTGCACCATCTTGCTGCCATATCATATCTCTTCTTTCATTCAAAGGAATATCCTCCAGTAACGCAAGTAGCTCATTTTCTAGAAAATTTAAATATCTCTAACCATTTAAATACCCTTCAAAAAAATATGGGCCTATTAACCGACCATTGAATAATCCACACCAAACATTAACTCCCCATCTGGTTTGAAAGCGAGTTTTCCTTAGCCATCGCGGATTTTCCACGGACCAATAATGAGAGTTATGGCGATTTACGATGCCATTATTATGGAAACGCGCTTCATCACTCCACAAAATTTAATGCAATAGATTGGGACTGTCTTGCATTATAACTTGCATGATGGCGATAAAGGTTAATCTCCGATCCAGATCGGTAGGTCGCAACTCATGAACCAAATGTAATTTAAATGGATGGTAATGATGGGTTTTAAAATTCTATGAACTGAACTTGAAGAAACGCCAATTTCTGCAGCAATAGTTCTTATGGACACATGGGGATTAACCGCTACATATGCTAAAACATTCACCATGTTCTGTTCGGTCTGTATTGGTTTTCATGATTACTATGTTTAGAGTTTGGAAATGAACCTTGTCGCATCTTCTCTTCAACCATAGCAAAAGTCACATGAGAAGGTGTTCTTCTATCGGGAAAACGCTCCGCGTATAAGGCCTGAGCATTTCGAGAATTTTTCCTACATTCACTATAGATTAGCAAGATATCTACATATTTATTCGGTGATAATAGGAATGGCATTTTTACTTCGGAGTTTTCACACTATGTATTGTTTTAAAACAGTACTAGGTATGTGTATTTAGAAAGTGACCACAATCGATGGCATTAAATTTTGCTAATGTCAATCAAAAAACGACTAAGGTAAAGTTCCAACGCTAACTGTTTTTCTTTAGCATTTGTAAAAGCTAGTTAAAAAATAAAAATAGGCCTGTCTGGGGTTATTTCGGGCATGATAATTGGGGCATTTTAACTGTCACTGGTTATTGTTGCAAATAAACATTAAATTGAAAATTTGGTATAATTTTCCTCTTTAGTACCCTTACTGTAATACACCGTTAAATTTGAAATAAAAAACCCTTTCATTTGAGCTAAGTTTGATCCCCCCTACCCATTTAATTTTTTTATTGCGATGACGTTCCTGCTCCTGTGATAACGTCACAGATACCCTGTATACCTCAAATGAACGTACTGTAGGTCCCAAACAGATTACCCAATTTTCAAATAAATCTATTCGTTAGTTCCCGAGTTACAGCCTGTTAAAAAGATCTTGGGACACCCTGCATAAGAGTATTAAAAGACATCGATCATTGGATTCCATTTGAGACCTAAAACCGTAATAATAATGGATTCTTCTTTATTAAACTCAAAAGTATTTGGAAAATTGAATGAGTTAGGAATTTGTAAAAGTTCTAAAGAATTGCTTGAACATTAAATCAATTCAAATTGGGCCAGTTTCATCAATTGAATTAATTCATTTTGTATATCTAAGGTGAAATGTACGTCTTCTGCTCCATAGATTATATCATCGAAATAAATTGCATGTTGTAAAACAAATGACGCTTTTGGAAATGGCGATTGAGAACTAATTGCTAGTTCTTGAATTGTGCGGTTAGCTAAATACGGTGAACTAGACACTCCGTATTCACCTTAACTCCTGAACTGGATCTTTTTTAGAAAAACGCTACAAGATTTTTGTAAGTTTCGATGTCTCGGTGCTATCAAAATTTGTCGGAACATTTGTTTAATGTCACAAATTAATGCAACCGGAAAAGATCGAAAATTTAATAGAATGGATGAAATGTCTTTTTCTTTTTAGGGTTATTAATATAAATTTTGGTTTACCTATCTCCAACGGACTAGCAGCTAGGAAAGAATTGAGCTCAGAAGCTTCATAGGCAATTTGAACAAAATTATTAATTTTTAAACTTTGTTATGTACCTATAATTCTGAAACAATCTGAAAGAATCAATTAACATCCTCTACATTAGTTCTTACAACCATAATATATAAACACACTAATTTTATGCCGAATAGTACTAGTTACTAATTGTCAGATTTGGAAAGTTTATGTTTGATGGATGACAGCAATGGCAATAGTCGGTAAGTTTAATAAGCAGCTATGATGCGTTTCATTGGTTCAAAATTTGTTTAATAATGGAGAATTTGTATTGTAATACATTTTATTAGAGTTTGTGTTGTAATAGTGTATTACATGCGAGGTGGAAAATTTCTCATTACATCAGAGGGCTCATTGTCGACCGACAGGCGAAGCCTGGAGGTCGAATATAGTCCGAGTTAAAAGGACGGCAGTTCTCAAACTTTTAGAAAGTTAGAAACTGACACGATTGTGAATAAAATTCTAATAAATTTATTACGATACAGAAGTCGAAACAAATTTTATAAAAAAAAGTCATTTTGAATTACATTTTCTACAGTTTCTACTAAGAATGTTTTCCCAAAATGTACCGATGTAATGTGAGGTTCTGCGTGAAGAAACGTTTGTTTTTTAATGCTATGTGAAAAACCAAGTGTTTCTCGCATGTACCATAAATGCATAAGTTGATCGGTGCCCTTACGTATCAATGCCATTTTTTATTTGTATAGGTATACGTGTGTACAATTAATAATAGCAGGCTAAAAATTATTCACAGCCACGTGATTTAACATTTTTATTTGGAACATTTCTCGTAGAGGCAAATAAGTAAACTTTAGGGAGCACCTAGCAAATATTTCATTATTTATGTTAATACCTGTACATTTAATAAATGTGTCATCTTAAAACCGATATTATTTAGAATAGCAGTCAAGCATTAACTTAGTTTTTAGTTGCAAAAATAAAATAGAAGTAGCTACATAATTTTATGGTTTACGTTTGTGTAATCTGTAAAGTGCAAACTGGTGCAATCATTAATGTAATCCTATGTACAGGTACTGTAATCCTTCTTACCGCTTTGCATAGCTGATGCCGCTAATGGCGGCTTACACCAATGAATTACAGCCACATCCTCACTACTTTACTTACTATTATCCCCATATGATTTATAATGTTATTCACTAAGAACAGCTTTTTATCTAAAAATGTACATTTTGCATTCTGGGGAAACCATATATGTACAACAAATCCCACAGAACATTAATGTTTTACGTGTAACCCTTGATAAGGATCACACTCTTCTCCAATTCAATAATAGAATAGTTACTATTTCATATGAATTATCAGCTGTCTTTTCTTCTATTTCGTGTCATATCTGCTGATCTTTTCTGAAACCCTTTTTGCATTCATCATTCATACAGACGCTTGAATTTAACTGTGAACGTGAATTATTTCGATTTTTAATAAACGGTTCTGGTAATCAGAAACTAAAGTATTACTACCAGCATATGCACGTTATGTATGTATAAATATATTAGTTGGTTTTCGGGAGGGTATGTCTGCCCTAATCTGACAAGCCACAATGCTAAAGCCGATTTAGTGGCGATGATTGACACCACTGCTGCTCTGTGGACTATTTTATCTAGTCCATTGCCAACGTGATATTGTGTTTAAAAACTTTTGGGTTAACAATGATGCATTAGAAAAATATTTGTGTTTTGAACAGAACTTTTATAAATTACGTGTAAAACCGCAATTGTTTAAATATAAGTGACTTTCTAATTAATTAATGTAAGAAATAACTAATCAATTGCTTTTGGTAAATAAAAACTACAAAGGTACTCAAATTATATTATCACATGCAATTCTTTCAACTCCACTCAATATTTCTTTAAATGTTATAGTACAAAGCTGCATTACCACTTCAATTACTATTTTTAAATCAATTTTTATCTTATTCTGTATACCAGTCAATTACAGAAACATCGAAGGTTGATTTTTTAAATTTTTATATAATACTATATTATGTTTAAAGAAAAAAATTTCCGTAATAGACCGTGACTAAATTTTAAATGTAGTCAAAGTTTCGGACACTATCGTAAGGGGTTTCAGCAAAGCGAAGCTTGGAAAATTCAGAATTTGAATAAGTAACTTTGCGAATGTAAGGTGGAAAAGTGGGTGTTGTTTGTGACTTTTTCCTTAATTATGCAAACTTTTTTAATTCTGTCTATTTCGTTTACTTGTTTTAAATAGCGGGGTCTCCAAACGCTACGGAAAATACGAAGGCCAGCCGATACTCCTGCAGTTTATGTGTTCGCGCAATGGCGTCAACAGATGATGTTCTTGCTGTTGTTGGTTTATTGTTAGCTATTGAAAGTAATAAAAAAAAGTGAAGCGAAAGTTGTGGACTAAAGACTGATTGGTGAAAAGGAAAGTTTACTCCCATGTAAACTTATTAAAACAACTGAGGTTCAGTCCGAAAGATTGGCACAATTATTTTCGAATGGATGAAGACACTTACCTTAAGCTCTTAACACTGGTGACGCCGATCATTCAGAAAAAGGACACTATAATGAGGACCGCAATTACACCTCATGAAAGATTGAGTGCCACATTACGATATCTGGCTACTGGAAGATGCTACGAAGATTTGAAATTTTCGACTGCAATATCACCACAGATTCTCAGTTTAATTGTGCCAGAAACGTGTAAAGCTATTTACAAAGTTCTTCGAAACGATTATATGAAGGTAAGTTAAGCTCATTTATTATTCAAACATTATTTTATTTTCAATTAACATACAAGTATGGAAATGTATAAAACTCGTAAGTAATTATTGACCATCTTCAGAGCGGAAAGTGGATACAAAGTGGGATACCGTAACCCTTTCAGTTGAATTGTTTGATGTCGGTAGATCATTGGGTGTTCCACTGGATTGGATGAGTTGCTGATATACGGAGGGGTTCTATGGTTGTCTTCCTTCCTGTTGTAGCATTGTTTGTGGATTGTAGTTGTAATATGAATTACGAGCTGCAAAATAGGGAAATGCAGTAGAATTGGGAGAGGCACTTCGAACTGTAGGAGGGTCTTTGTAGTGTTGCGGCAATGGAAGTTGTGGCACTTGTAATACATGGGAACTTGTCAAAGAACCCATTTGAGCGTGAAACAGCACGTAATTTATAAATTTCTCGGTCAAGATTCGTTGTGGCGTTAAGACATCGCGTAAAACATTAGCAACGTTTTTACCGAAAATGTCGTGTCTGTCTTCCGGAGACCGAGGTCGCTTGAAATGTTCATTAACAGATTTTAGCACTTCACCTGTTAGTGAAGCTTGTTGCGCAGAAGTCATCCTTCTTGGTGGTGTTGGATGGGGTCGAGATGTCGATGTTAAATAACGTCTCCCATGCGGAGTATCGTCTTCTTGTGTCGGAGATGGTAAATCATGAGCATCGAAAGCGTCGTTACTTTGTTCTGTATGCTCGGAACTCACTTCGTTTTCTTCCTAGATATTGAAATATTCCGTTATTAATGAAATAATAATATTAATTATAGTTGTTTCAGTTTTTCATTCATCTTATGAAAATTTCTTTGTTTTCCTTTTCAGTTTCCAAAAACTTTGAGGACTGGAAAATATAGCGAAAGGCTTTGAGGATTAAATGGAATTTTCCGCACTGCCTTGGAAGTATTGACGGAAAACACGTGAACATAATTCCTCCGAATGGAAGCGGCTCTCGGTATTATAACTACAAAGGCCAGCACAGTTTGGTTTTAATGGCAATAGTTGATGCAAATTACCAGTTTATTTTATGTGATTTTGGAACCAACGGCAGAATCTCAGATGGCGGAGTGCTACAAAATACATATTTCTTTGAAAAACTTGAAAGAAATCAATTAAATATCCCATGTGAAGATAATGTTCGAAACACTACTACAATTTTACCGTATGTTTTTGTTGCCGACGATGCCTTTCCTTTGAGACCAGACATGATAAAACCTTTTCGACTAGCGGATGCATCTTCTCAGGAAAGAAAAATATTTAACTATCGCACATCGCGAGCAAGACGTATAGTTGAGAATGGATTTGGAATTTTGGCATCACGATTCCGTATATTTCATACTGCTATAAATTTGGAACTACGAAACATTGATTCTGTAGTCATGGCGTGTTGTTGTTTGCATAATTTTCTACTGAAATGCGTGCCGAATCGGTATGCACCTCCTGAATGTTTTGATCGTGAGAATACTGACGAAGGGACTGTGACCACGGGGTTTCAAACTGTTGCTTTTATGGAACGCTTAGAAAGCAGAAACTTTGGAAATACTACGAGCATTGCCAAAAATGTCAGAGTATCTTTTTTGACTTACTTCGTAAACGAAGGTGCAGTACCATGGCAAATGAACTATATTAACGGCACTTAATGAATATTTTTACGGTAGTAAACTGTTGTAAATGCTAAATAAAATAATAAGTATCATTAATGAGTTATTTTTACTTACCTCATTCTCAGATTCGTCTATATTGGAGCGAGATGGTCGAGGAGTTTCTTGGTCATTCAAAAAACGTAAGTTTTCAAAATACCACAATTTTGGCTGGTATACCTCGTCTGCACCATTTCCTGTTCTTATAGATTCTTTGATCTTTTTTAATTCTTTTCGAAAACTGCTACGCATATTGTTAATTTTCTTAATAACACAGTCTTTGTTAGCTAGAGGCTCCACTTCTTTCAATTTTTCAATCAATCTTTGGTAAGCAGCTTCTTTTTTTATCCGGTCATGGTAATCTTTAGATGTTGTTTCCCACAAGCACGGCGAATCTCTAAACATAGCTATAAACTCTTCCTGATTTTGTTTTGCACGGGTTATGGTTTACGAGAAAACGGAAATTAATCAAACACGTCTGTCTTTTCAACACAACTGATT
This sequence comes from Abscondita cerata, assembly GCA_030710515.1. Lineage (NCBI taxonomy): Eukaryota > Metazoa > Arthropoda > Insecta > Coleoptera > Lampyridae > Abscondita > Abscondita cerata. The sequence continues at coordinate 50,167 of JALBCR010002066.1, forward strand.
GAGTACATGTGTATTCGCCTCAAGACTAACCTTCCACCCCTCCACACAGACCGTTCGGCCTCGAGGCGCTTCGGTCTTGAGGCAAGCCGAATGAGATTTTGGATTTAAATTTGCGACCTTCAGGCGCCAGATCCGCAGAAATACCTCAAAAGAATTATCCATACACACGTAGAGGTTTTCCATAAGGCTTGGCGCCTTGAGGCATGCCTTCGGATTTTCCGTTGTGTGTGGAGCCACCTTAAATCAGAAAAGTTTCAAAGAAACCAGAATAAAAGTGCTAGAATTGAAACTTTCTGTATCGGTCAGTCGTCGTCCAGTTAAAAAAAAGATTTTATGAAGCGATTTAGTGCTGATGTTGATTAACAGACTGGTGCAATGACACTGGAATCGTATACACAATAAAATTGACAACTACTGTCAGCACTACCTCAATAATCCTGAAACAAAAATTACAACTAATTATTCGACACAAGGTTAGAGCCTGACTTGCTGCTGTAAATTCGATCATTAGCACAATCAAAACAAGTACTGTTACTGTAATAGCAGTAAATCCTTGTTACGAAGTATACAGGGTGATTTATACTACGAGGCGAAAAATGAAAATATGTGTTCACAGTTTGATTCTAAGCAAAAAATGCGAAATAATTTTTTTCCAATCGGTCTTTGTTTTCGAGATATCGAGGTTCAAACATTTAAAAGACCTGGTCTCAAGTTTCACACAAAAATAATAGTAGGCAATATGAAAACTTTATTTAAAAACCTTGTAACTGTAACACAAAGAAGAACCAATACCTTAACTTACAAAGTATGTTCGAAAAGTCCACCGCCAGCTGCGATGCAAGCCTGGCAACGTAAAACCACTGAGTTATAAACTGCAGCAAAGTCTTGTTGATTTTCAACTTCAAGTTGCTGAACTGCATTCTGGACTAAATTTTTAAGACTAACAATTACAAACACTACCCAAATGTGAAACTGTCAATAACTAATAAATAAGTTTTTGTTTCAAAGCACTCTATATTAGTTTTTTGTGAAACTTAAAATCGTATCTTTTAAAAGTTGGTATCTCGATATCTCGAAAACAAAGGCCGATTGGAAAAAAAATTATTTTGCATTTTTTGCTTAGAATCAAACTGTGAACACATATTTTCATTTTTCGCCTCGTGGTATAAATCACCCTGTATAAGAAAACTACGTAACAAGAGGAAAATGTGTTAACGATGACACGATGATGATTAACACTTATTCAAATATGAGGAAGAATAGTTAGTTACATGAACAATAGTAATCTGGCTCTATCTACCCTCCTCAAAAATACATCTTTCAAAAACTCTATTCAGTTAACAGATAAGAGCTCAAAATATAAATTAATAATAGGATAAAATGTTTACTTTATCTGTTGGATCTTATGCTTCAGTCTGCTATAAAAGTTTAAATTTTTAAATGGAGTGGATTTACTAATTTAATGCTAGGTTAAAGTAACAGTATTTCCTTTTTGGACTCTTCTTGTTTTCCTTTTTTGCGCTTAAATATTTCTAATATAAAGTGTACTCTCTCGTAATCTGACCATCACTTGAATTGCCTTTATGTATTTTATTGTTGGTGTTAATACAGTATTCGTAAAAAAACGTGCGTATATTAATCTCCTATTTAATTAATATATTATAAAAAATCTCAAATTTTTAAAATAAAAAAATTAAACTTAAATTTTATTATTAATAATAATTTTATAAAATAATAATATATTTTTAAAATTAAACTTTAAACTAAATAAAATATATTATTTAACAATTTAATAAATTTAATAATTTAGGTAGTGTAAATTTCCATTTTATAATTTTTTAATATTATTATTTTTATTGTATGTAATTATTTTATTTAATTTTCTTGTGCTAATGACGAATTTTTACAGCAGCAAGTCAGGCTCTAACTTTGTGTCGAATAATTTGTTTCAGATTGTGAATTCTATAGGTCGTGGAAAAATATTTAAGGCAATCAAAGTTTAAAAAATACCAATTCTTTCTTCTCAGAACTTCATCTACTTTTCTTAACTCAAAATGTTAATTAAGTTTCAATGAAAGAAGTTATAGAAAATGGGGTCACTTCGGTTTGGTAATGTTTCTATCTCTACAGTATTTTTGTTTTGGGTACCTACCCTTTTATATACTCTTTTTTATTTATTTATTTATTTTTTGTCCATAGTTGTTTGTAGTACTTTTCCTTTGTGTGCAAGATTCTTTTTTGTTTTGTCAAGATATTGCTGTATTTGTTTATAGTTTTTCTCATTTTTACTTATATTTTGTAAGTATTTTATAGTTTGATTTGTTTTACTTTTCGTATAGCGTTTCCTTCTCTTTAATCATTGGTTGACTTTTTCCATTATCCTGGTCTTATTTTGCCTTTCTTATATTTTTAAATGTTGATCGCTGTCGGTTGTACTCGCTCCAAGTTGTTAATTTGAATTTTGTGATGGAATTTGATTCATCCTGTAGTAAGAGTATGTTCAACTTCATTTTTCTCTTTTTTCTCGTTATTAGACTGTCGTCTGTTAATTTATATAATCCAATAAGCGCCAGTTTTCAATCTCTGATTAAGATTAACTTTCTGTTAATCTTCAAATAAATGTGGCATATACTATAATTAAAATGGTCAACTCATTTTGCAGTGCGATAAAATCCATCTAAGTATTTGTTGAATCCTTTGTTATCTAAACAGATTATTTTGCCTGGAAGTTTGATACAATTTTATTTGTCAATTGATATGGCTTCATTGTTTATTTAAAATATTTTCAACAATTTTTATAATTCAGTAACTTAATGTATAGGTTCTTTGCTATGCGATCTATTAAAATGTCCCATTATTTGGAAATCTACTATTTGCAAAAAGAACAACATTAGTTAGGTCAGAATATGAATCAACAATAGAACTTGTGAAATTCTTTCACTTTCTGCATTATAAAATTGTCATTTTTATAATATCTTTATCAAAAATTCTAGTTACTCGCAGAATCCCATGTTACTTCATATCTCAAGATGGTGAGTTGAAGTTTTCAAAATTTCAATGCTTATTTTTAACTTAGTCAATTAGAATTAGTACATTATGCATGTAAGTGAAATACGGTTTGGGTAGCTGTGGGGCATCAACTTGTCTGTTTTCTTCATCCGCGCAACTTCAACCTCTACCGGGGGAAGCACAACCCCTTGATTTTAAATAGGGATGCGGGGTGTTACGATGCATCATTTTGAAGATCTCATCGAGTACTCTCTGACCCTCTAATTTCGCGTAAAAATTTTTATCGATAACGAAATGAGAGAGAAAATAGTGGAATAAGTTGCGCGGATCAATATAGCAGACAAGTTGGTGTGTCATTAGTGTCCGTGAAGTTAGTACCCCATTTCTCAAAAATTTTAATTTTAAAAGTTGTTACTGATTGTTCTCACTTTGTTCTATATTGTTCCAAAATAACAATGTTTCAACTCAACTTTTTGAGTTGGCACCCCTTTTTCAAAAATCTAAAATATTGAGACAGTTTTACGTTGTTCTAGTTGTTCTAAACATTGTTCCAAAAGAACAAATATATAACTCAAATTTTAAGCACCTAAATTAAAAAAACAATTTTTGAGTTGGCACCCCTTTTTGTAAATATCGAAAAATTTCATACTGTCCTACATTGTTCTAGTTGTTCTTAGCATTGTCGCGAAAGAACAAATCCATAACTCAATATATAAGCTCCCAATTTAAGAAAAACAATTTCTAAGTTGGCACCCTTTTCTAAAATATCAAAAATTCCAATACTGTTTTATATTGTTCTAGTTGTTTTTAGCATTGTCGCGTAAGAACAAATCCATAACTTAATCTATAAAGACTCACGGCCCAAATTAAGCAAAATTCTTGTGTTGGCGCTCTTTTTTTTAAAAAATTTTTAACTAAGAGTGTTCATATATCTACAAAACTACAAAACTCTTCAATAGATCTCTTTTGATGTCCTTAAAAAATGACATTGAAAAATTACCTGCCGTTAGAGGTGCTCAATGTTTTACATATAAAATTAAGGGAGCATATGAGCATATCTATGTCTTTAATTTTTAATTGTATTTTTGTGTAAATTTGTAGATCAATAGTAATTTATTTTTATTTGAAACAGTGAAAAAAACACCTGTCAATATAATACTTAAGCAAATCC
>JALBCR010002067.1:0-37677 GCA_030710515.1 Abscondita cerata
CTCATTGCTTCGTTCAGTTACGTATTGCTCTACCCGTTATTTTTTATTTTAGTTATTCAGAATTTTGAGAACATTCTGTAAAAAAAACAGAAATTAAACAGTTTTCTTTAAATTACTGGCTTTATTGTTTTTGGCACTTAGACCCTTTGATATTTCCAACGACGCTAATTGAAAATCTGACACACCACATTCTAACCTTATTTAAAAAATATTATGGGTAGTATAAACAGAGTACTAAGAATTTATAATGTGGATATTGTTTACTAACCTACTCACCAAGCGCAAAAATCAATCACTCTTAGCAAGGATAAGACCACCATTATCATCGGATACCAGCTTCTAGGATTTGGTGTATGTGGGGACAACCAAAGAAACATTGACACCAAAATTTTGGCGTAATACTTTATAAAAATTTAACTAACATATTTAAAATATTTGAAAAATATTTAATACTATTTCAAAACGTACGAAGTTTCAAATTCTAGTCTTTTTTTTTTTAGTTGTATTATTATTTTTAAGAACAACGTTTGATTTCCATCTATTGAAGAGACATTATTAAAAGTTTTACTTGTTAGCACTCTCTCTAGAAGATATTAGACTTTTCTACATAGGAAAAAGTAGATAATGAGCATCATTTTGACCAATTGTTGCACTAGTATGGTCCTAAATCATTTATATTGTCATTGTTTTTTTTTGTATCTTTATTCATTCTTATCCTTCTACTTGTGTCAAAAATGATAAAATTACCGGAAATATACATGAGATAGGTATAGGTAAAACTGAATACAGGTAGATAGTGTATAATGAAAACTTTAAAACAATTAATCATATTCAGAATGTTTCAGTGAAAAAATAGTTATGACTTTTTAATATAACAACTTTACTTCTATTTCTAGAACTACCCTGTATAATAAAAATAACAATGAATCATTTGGAAACGATACAGAGTTATGTTGTGTAATTTCTTAAATATGGATTATTATTCAAATCTAATTAGAAGATATTCGACTTTTTCTACATAGGGAAAATATTTAGATTTAAAAAATAACTCAAAAAACTTCATTCAAGATTGACATGGGAATTATTAACAAAATTTGTTCAGAGTAACGTACACATTCAGAAAGTTAAAAATAATTAAAATATCAATTTATAACATGATTCTTGCATAACCGGAAGTGGCAAGATGATGCTAATATTTTCAATGAATAGCTCACCCTGCAAAAACCCTCCATGTCAATTTCAATTTTCAGCTACGTTTAGTTATCGAGATCCGTCTAACTAACGCTCTATCTGCTGCATCCTGTATAGGTACGTTTCTATTACCTAAAGAAAAAAAATAATGCACATTTAAAGACGATTCTAAGGAGTTCTAAATGGTCATGGTTCTTGTCTACCTTCGTAGATTGAGTGGAGATACGTACCAAATTAAACCAGTTTAAAAATGTTTTATTGTATTTTAAAATAAATATAATTTTTACATATAAAATAAAGTAAGTATCTTACTTTCTGTTTTCTAAAATGATTTTATTTTCTTTGACGAGATTTTAACTTTTTTAACTTTGTCCGCAAACCAGAGCATTAATACTTTCATTGTAACAATCTTCCAATTGTGCAATGTTGACAATCATTAAAGTTTTTGAATTTCCCCTAAACTACTTTGAAGCAGGTACGTTAATTTGGAATCGGTATGGTATATGGTTATCTTTGTTTTATAAAGATTCATAACGCTACCCAAAGCCGAAAGACTTTGGTTAATATTTTAGTCTCGGTTATTCTTTCTGAAGTTCTGGCGCTTTCAGAACCAGCTAAATCTACTAAATTTAAAGATCCGCAATGTTTTCTTTTTGTTGAATCGTTTGTACCTGTTAAAGTAATTTTTGTAACACAGTGAGATCGAGAACTGTGTTCGTTAAAATTGGTAACAACGACAGCTCTGTTAAGATTCGCGCGTTTCATCAAGACACATAATTCATCAGCAGATTGTACTATAAATGTTATCAAATTTTTTACTGTTGTTCCTTTACCTTCGTTGTATCTTATTTCCAAATTTTCTCTGACGTTAACGTTTAACAAATCGTTTATCATTTTCGTTGTATATCTCCAAAAACTAACTTCTACCACATACTCCAACCCATTAACTTATATTTTCCACCAATTGAAATATTAAATCTACGCTTTTAGGAATTACACCCAAACAATCATTTGTTGTTTGACCTTGCATTGTGTAAGTTTACCTGAGCCCGTTTGTCCATATGCAAATATGCACACGTTATATCCATCAATTGCACTTTGGACCAGTTGCGCTACCTCTGCGAAAACTTCCAGCTGGTACTTTTGGCTTCAAAAACTTTATCAAACACAAATTCCGTATAACTTTCGTTAGATTTAGTGTTAGCAATGCTATCTTTCTTAATTCTCATTGTAACTTCGTCAATGTAGGTGATTTTGCATATTAATTTACACTTGTTCATTGGGTAATTGTGGCCGTACACGGCAGAATACTCTTATTGTACCTTTAAGATCTTGAATTTCGTTATGCATAATGCGACGCCCTTCTTCTAATTCTTGCACATGCTGTTCATAAGAATTTATAATGTTTCCTTTTGTTCCGCTATGACTCAGTTTCTTTCATTTGACTTTCTAAGTCAACTTTATCTTTATTAAAACGCCATTAACACTTTTCAAGTTATGTGTTTCGCTTGAGAAATTGCTGTTTAAATTAGATACATTTAAGCAAACATTTACTAAAGATTGCTGAAGAGATTTCACCATTTTCTCAAGTTCTTGAATTTTTATAAGGTTAGCTTCGTTTCTGATTTTAATAAGATATGTTCTGACTTTAATTGAATTAGTTCTTTTCTTATTTTAGTCATAACGTCTCCTGCTGCGGGTTTGTGTCTTTGCATTTCGATGTTACGTAATTTAAAATTTATATGATGTCAAATTCAAGTAACTGTTTACATTCAACTTATGATGTTTCACCAATTTTGACAAAAATAAAGGGTTTCGATAATAGAAATTGTTTGATATCAATTTTGACAATTAATTTATGTAAGTGTCGTTTGTAATATACAAAGTAGCTCGATTAATTATCGAATCAAAATTTTGTTTTAAATGTTTACAAAATAAAATTAGAAATAATTTTGATTTAAAAAAACGTCTACAAGCAATAACTTTTAAATTAAATCAAAAAAACTAAACATGGTTATTTGGGTTGACTGATTATTACTTATTTTTAAATAAATCCCTAACCTACTAATTATTCGATTCCAAAATTCAAAGGTTCGTTCACATATCGCCTTGCAAATTCAGACGACGTCTCATTTTCGTCACTGAGAACTTCTTTCGCAGCAGCTTATAGTTCTTTATTCCCATCTCCTTTAATCTTTTTTGTGCAAAGAGTATGGCATCCGGGAAAAATGTGTATCTGCTATAGCCCTGGAGTATGTAGCAAATGGTTGTTCTGTTACGTAATGGAACAACTCGAGATCTTGAGCACGTGTAGATACTTTAGGTCTACCACTTCCGATAGCTCTTTCCAAAGTGTGTTCAAGATTCCATTTTACTCAATTCCCTACGGTGCTTTTGGTATCCGCTAAATTCCGAAACAATCCGCTTTCAAATCAGCACCGAGATGAGGTGGCATTTTGCAACACGAAATTTTAAACTAAAATGGAATTTACATTTCTTACTTTATTTATTGGTTCACACTACCCTTCTCAAACAGTAGGTAATTGTTTATTTATTACATACTTCTAATGATAATGTAACAACCCTTAGAGCAATATGACTCAAAGGAAGTAAAATTATAAATATTTTACACAGTGCGGTTTTCCTTAATAATTTCTTAGCAATAACATACACGTTCTTGGTTTTAAAGTTGTCATAAATTTGATATGATATAAATTTGTGTTTCTAATATTACATCACAAACTAATCTTTATTCGCCAAAAATTGTTGCTTAAGTTGTAAAGCTTCGTACACACCTGAACAACAAACCGAGCAACAAACATAACAACGAACCGAAAGTCAAACAGAACGACAAACGATCTTTTATGATTTCCACAATCCGAACAACAAACGGAACGTTTGTGCTGTTCCCATAATTATTTTCAGTAGTTTTCAGTTCATATATATTTATTATTGAGAAGAGAAAATTGCGGAAAACAAGAAGATAGTGCCAACCAAATTTTTACGCACAAAGAAGAGTAAAAATTATAATTTACTTCGCTTTTTTTTTTTCTTTAACTTTTTACTTTCTCAACTTCCATAATATTACTCTTAATAATATCACAACAAACCCACAAAAGGGAGGACAAAAATAAATAATTTAATTCTCCCGCCGCATAAGTTTGTTCGCCGTTTTGTTTAGATTTGTCCAAACCTGCAAACGCATTCGCGCGCATTTTCTTTGATGTCGGAGAAAACCGACAAGTTGCGGGAACGCCGCAAACCGTTCGTGGTAACAATCAGGACTTGCGAATCTGTTCTAAACATTCGTACGTAGCACCGTCCAAATTAATGTTCCGATTGCCGTTCGGTTCGTTGTTCTGTTTGTTCCTCGGTTTGTTGTTCAGGTGTGTACGAAGCTTTACAATAAGCATATTAATATGAACTATATCTTATGAAAGGAGAGTTATGTAACTATAATTAACGACTTAACGTTACGTTAGTAGATTCCATTTACTATTTACACATATTTTCTTGGAACATTCGATAATTAACTATCGGGATATGATGACCCTATACTTCGCAGGTTGTGCGCAACTGGATACAAGCAAATAACTTGGAGCTGTTACCCTGGCCAGCAAAAGCCCAGATTTTAACATTATCGAAAATGTTTGGGCTCGAATACTTGCTGTTATCCGAAGACAACAAGGGCCAAATTTTATACCAGTAAACCGTAATGCACTAATTGCAGCCATTGATACCGCATGGGAAACGATTAATATTAATTATATTGATACCTTGATAGCGTCAATGAGCAGACGCCTCCAAGAATGTATCAATAATAATGGAGGTCACACCCATTATTGATTTCTTATATTTATTTATATAGTAATACTTTTATTTAAAAAAAAGTTTTCATTTAATTTTAAACTATAACTTGGTATCTTAATTATAATTATGTAATAAATTCTTGTCAAAAACTAAATATATACGTTGACAATAAGAATTGCCTTAGTTTTTATTTTCACTTTTTATATTAACTACAGAAAAAATGAACGTCTAAAATATACATTTTGTAAGGACTAAATATTATGAATAGAGAGTTTAATGATTTTTTTTAATAACTTACAATAATTAGTAGGTTAGATTTATTTAAAAATAAGTAATAATCAGTCAACCCAAATAACCATGTTTAGTTTTTGATTTAATTTAAAAGTTATTGCTTGTAGACGTTTTTAAATCAAAATTATTTCTAATTTTATTTTGTAAACATTTCCTAAACAAAATTTTGATTCGATAATTAATCGAGCTATGGTGTTTAATTAGCGATACCTTCAAATATATTCTTTAAAGAAAAAATTAAGTAAGCAACGTAAATTACCTATTTTCTAAAACGTGCTTAGTGTAATGATTCATTCTACAGTCCTTCTATAAGATAACCCCTGCTGAGACTACCTGCTGTTAGAATTGTAAATGATACCCTTAAGCCCGCTTCACAATGTGCAAACTTTTGTTTACAGAAATTGTGGTGTCCAAGTTTTAAATTTCATGAGTGTGTACCTCAAATTGCAGTATACCTAACATTTTACTTTATGATGTAAGTATATACTATATACTATAAAAATTTGTTTTTTATAGTTACAAAAATTAGGCCGTATGATTTTCTTTCGTTAAGACTTAGAGGCTGTCGTTAAGGTTTTGATGAGAGTCTTTAATTTCAGTTTATGATTTTCCTTTCGTTTAGCAATTAGAGAATGTCATTAGTTGCTATTATTAAATAATATTTTTAAACAACGGCGAAGTGATGTTTAAATGTTTAATTATTTTGACAGTTTGTAACAAAGATGACAGACATAAATAATGCTTTGAGAGATATCGAATTAATAAATGACGATATGAATGGTATTGATCTACGGGGAAATATTATGCGTACCATCAACTCAAAGACGCTAAGCGAATTTACGGAAACACAATTTTCAAAAGATATCGTTCAAGAAAAATACGGCACGTTATGTCGTCAATTTGATACGCAGCGATATACCACCTACAAGTAATCGACGAGTGAATATTTTTCCAGAATTACAAGTGCTGATTACTCTCAGATTCTATGACATTTGAAGTTATCAACATAAGCATTGGTAAGACCAACATGTACATACAAGAAAAAAAGAAACAACTAATAAAGCAAATAAAAACTATTAACAAATATAATAATTGTTAGGTGATCTCCATAGTGTTAGCCAATCTTCCGTTAGTAAATTCTATCAACCAGTATTTTCTGCGTTGGCTCGTCGACGAAGAGAAATTTATTACATTTCCACAAAAAACATGAATGAATTCAAGCAGAAATTTTTATGCACTCAGAAATTTTTCCTGGCGTGGTAGGGTGCATAGACTGTTCCCATATACGGATAAAAAAACCTAACACTCAAAATCTAGACTGTACTGGGCGGAAGAGTTTTATTCATTAAATGTTTAAGTCGTTTGCGGCATAATTGCGAAACTCTGGATATAGTCACCCGATGGCGTGGTAGTGGACACAATTCCCTATATTTTGAATCGTCGTATGAGGAAAGATTTTGAAGTAAGTAAAGTATAGATTTTTATTCTTTAAACTAGTAGTTTTTGTAGTAAGACAAATAGAAGGAGGTGGTAGAAGTACACTTGTGCCACTTATTTGCTTCCTCTACTACGTCTATGCTGCAGCTGAACTAAGATATAATGCATCCCATATAGGTAACGCGCGTAAAAGTAGAATATATTTTGGGCAGTGAAAAATATGTTTAAAAACTTTAGGAAGGACTTTGAAACAAGCCTAGACACAGCAAAAATTTGCATTGTGGCCGCTACAGTAATATACAATATTAGATTGCAATTTGATAACGACTTTGAAGATGATTCAGAAGAAGAGGAAGATAATGCTATTGAGAAACCTTTAAGAAGACCTGCCAATAACCAGTTAATGGATTTATACAAAGATATTTTACAAGACAATACTAAATTTGTTAAAATGATCAAATTGAATGAAAAAGTTTTAAAATTTATTAAATAAAGAATTAGTAATAATAAAAAGTATAGTTGTTGAAAACATTTTATAAGGTATTTTATTATAATAAAAACTTAAATTTAACTTAACTTAATAACCTACAACCAAGGTCTTGATTTTTTAACAATTTCTTAAAGTTTAACTAATTATTCAGGTTTTTCTTGATTTTCAATTTTAAATTTTTTTTTCTTAAATTTTAACTCGTATAATTCTAATTCTTTTGACATTCTTAGTTTTAATAACTTTAATTTGTCAGAATTTAGGTGATTATTATTATCAATTTTATTGTCAATTTTCTTGCGTGCAATGATATTATTGTCTCTTAAGTTTCTGTCATTCGTTTTAATTTCTTTCTTCTATTTTTAATTAATGGTTTCTCAATAAGTCTTTTCAATGTATCTGTTAGTTTTCCTTTGTTTTTGTTATTATTTTTAAAACGTTCTATGTATCTTTGGTCTTTCTTATAAAATTATATAAAATTACCTTACAATAATAACCACTCTCGGGGTCAATTAATCCTTCAAACATATTGCATATTTCAGGTGACACATTATTAATGAATTAATGCTGCAATGTTTAACGTACCTAAATAAACAGAATAACAAGTACAATGTATCAACAAACCTCGTCATTTCATTATCGTTAGCATCGCAGTCAAAAGCAGTGACATCTTCTTTGACTCAGAAATCGCCTATTTTAAACTGAGTGGGTTTCGCAGAAAGTCCAGGTCCACCACCTGTTGTGCAAATTGTCTTCTTATAATTTCCAACTGAAGATTTGGCATGCTGGTTGACTATCAAAAATTCAAATGACACAACTGATAACAAATTTTAAATTTTTGAACCATGGCAACCACAATATAAAAACATACTTGCCAATACTGCTTTTATTTAAAAAATATTTAGTTAATGAAGGATTATTTAGGGGAAATCGTAAGACTTTGTTTAAAAAAATCATTAATCAAGTTGTTAAGAAAAACATTTTATTTTAGTAAATATTGTTAAAATAACTTTTAACGAAAGGAAAATCATACGGCTCAAAAATATGCCATTTATAAGTTGAAGACGGGAAGTATATCACACACACACACATACAGTGCTTCTCAAAAAGTCCTCTCCAACCCTCTTATTTTTGGAGTGATTATACATAAACAAGTGAAATTTGGAAACTGAATATTAAAGATTGTAAAATTTCTTACTAGTAATGATAGATGACGAAATCGTCAAAGATGACGTCACAAGGCCATTGTGACCAATAATTTTAAATCCAGTTGCCAAAACTGCCATAAACACAAACAAAATTAGTATCATTGAATAGGTTTTTGATACCTTTTGAAAGAGGTGTCGCTTGCCATAGGGTTCCATTTAAAATTATTGGTCACAATGGCCTTGTGACGTCATCTTTGACAATTCGACATCTATCATCACTAGTATGGAAGTTTACAACCTTTAATATTCAGTTTCAAATTCACTGTTCATTATAATTGCACCAAAGATTGAGGGGGTTTTGGAGACTTTGAGAAGCACTTATACAGTACAAACTGAAAAAAAGTTGAAATAAAGTATAGAATAGAATCGTTTATTTTATCTCACATTAAACCAAAGAATTCGGTTACACACAATATTCTATACATAAACATAAATCAATAATCGTAATAACAAAATAACAAAAAATTATAAAACTTACTATAAATTATTAACTTGCAATTCATTATCTATTCTTTCAAACATAATCATTTTTTTTCTTCTCTGTCTATTATCTTCTCTTCATCATTCCCTCATTAATTCGATCCCTTCCCTATTATCCCCTAACAATATCTTTATTTTTTCCTTCCACTCTCAATTCATTACATCTAATTATTTTATATAGCTTAAGTTCTCCCCTCTCTCCACAAACTGCACAACCTATCCTTGTTCTTCCACCAGTATTTATTCTCTATTTCTTAATTTCCCACTCTAAACCTTGCTATCACTCTTTTCTCGTTCAATCCTTCTTTTCCTATTATATAACGTGGAATCCCTTCTGTAATGATCTTACAAAAATTGTCATTAATTTTTCTTTCTTTTATTCTTGATCTTCTCTCTGGTATTTGTGTATCTCTTTTTACTATCTCTGTTTTATACCTTTCCTTCTTTCCTCAATCTCCTCTCTTGCATAACGTCCTCTTTCATAAAAATAATCTTTTTCCCTTTCACCATACTTGAGATTATACTCTAACAAAATTACCCAGAGCCTAAAGACATTAATTCCCTCAATAACAAACATTTTTATGATTTTTTACAACTTATTCCAATGAACGCAAGAAAGTGTTAATTACACTGCATAGCGGAAGTGGTGTAGAAGAAGTAAACAAAATTTATTATTTGTTATGTAAACAATCCGATTGCTTTTCTTTTACAGGTTTACAAACCTTCATTTATTGGTTTATTTATTTATTTGTATGGTACATTTTAAGCATTGTATTGTGATGTAAGTGTTATGTATGGTGCCCCGGACAATCAGTATAAACCTGTATAGTGTGGTGACGACACCGTGTGCAATAGTGGATTGGTTCGTCTTGGCAAAGCATTTGCTTCAAGGTTTAGAAAAAACCACTAAAATCCCTAAACATGCCAACCCTTACCCACCTTACTATTTATATGTAATAATAAAATATTTGTTTATTATTGCCCTATATTAGTGTGTATTTGTGTTTTGTGAAATTGGGTTGTACATTTTTTCCTAATTATCCGAGAGAGTCTTGATGACTAGGTCCAGAAACCAAAGTGGTGATTCTCGGGAACAACATTTTTCTTGTTGACCATGGAGTACTGTTAGGTACTGATCACCTTCCATATTTTGTATTTGTATCAACAACGCCTAAAAACACACATTAAAAAACGTACGTTTTGACAAGTTTCATTATGGTATTTTAAGCACATAATTTTTTTAAACGAATTATAAAAAATTCGATTGCAAAGGTAATCTTTTGAGCCAAAAACTGCTGCACATACTGAAGAACAGTGGAAAAACTCACAACAAGGTCTATTGACAATAGACGTATCTACTTTGGTAACTAAAAATTTTATTAGACTGAAGGAGAATACAAAGTCAGCTGATTCTATAAGAATATTCACTTCATGTGGAACACAAAACAAACAATCTTCTGTAATTATCGATGTTCCTGCTAAACGAAAAAAAGAATACGAATATTTATCCAAATATTGTAATTTGTTCCATAATTAGTGCAACAAACGTGTTCATTTTATATTACTCATAATGTTGGAGAAAGTTTATAAAAATTTAGGATAAATTAGTGAAACGGTACAAAATAAAGTCAAGAGAATACAGCAAAGACATTTTTGGTAAAATTGTTTTGCAACTCAGCTCAAAAATTAACTGAAAATGATAAACTGGAGGTGCAATATTGTATTTATGGAATTCTCCCGGAATGCTTTTCAAAGAAATAATTAATTTTAAGTTTCATAATACTTGATTAGATTTTAACTTTTATGCATTAATTTATTCCTAATTACATTAGTAATAAGTACATACTGTTTTTATATTTATTAGATATTTATACATAACGAAAAAGAACAATGCCCAGAGTATGTAATAATTATAAAATGCCAATTACTCAATTTTGTCACTCTACACTGACATCAGGCGAATTAAAATAATTATAAAATTGTTCTAATATCAGTTGCATCATTAGTACAGTAACTTCTACTTTGTTGTGACACTTTTACGTTAACGATGCAATCCTTGGGATTCGAGTTTCTCTAAAACAGCAGCGTTACGTAATGTTCCTTCATAGTTTATAGTAATAAAATGACCAGGCACTAAAAGACTTTAAACCAAAGGAATGGAATACTTTTTAAACTGCAGCGTCTATTTAACAAACAGAAACACCAAAACTGCACCAAAAGCACTTTACTCTTACACGCCGTTTCAATAGCTAAAGGATTTATCGCTGATGAAAGCTTAGCTGTTGAGCACGTGTCCAGCACAATGTTTAGTTCACTAAAGTTTCATTTGATGCGCTGCTAGGTAGAATTCCATCTGATGAGAACCAGATTAATTTTTCCACCTTCTAATATTGTATTATATTTGTCTTTTGACTCGGCTTCGATCATATCCTTCTGTCCGCCAGTAAAAAGCCACTTTTTACCTTATTATGGCATTTAAGCAATACTATTAGATACTATGGTCAATATTTCGACAAAGGCGTAGTAGGTCCTATGGTCATACTTTGAATTAGTAAATAACCATGCTTTTAGCTTATGTATTAATAGACATTAATCACCTTGTTACAAGGAGACAATACCAGATTGTTTAACTGCGTTTTCTCGGGAAACAGATCAAACTATCGTATTTAAACAGAATACTAATATTTTCCTTAGAAATGATGTTTACGTCATATTCTCTAATCAAAAAAATCACTAAAAAGTTTTTGTCAAGAAAAGTTACCAGTCGGTTTTCTAGTCATCATGAATTATTCGTAGTGCATTCTAAAACAAATTGTAAAATAGTTTATAAAATAATGTTCTTGGCAATCTAAAGTTACTTTTGCCTCTCTGTCAGATTTTGATAAGAATTAATAAATTTACCATGAAATTATTAAAATGACAAAAAAATTAATTTTCCGTCGACCTCATTATAAAATTGAGTTTTACGTACTCCCTGAATAATCATAAAGTAACACTTTTTTTAACTGTAATACTTTTCGTCCGCAAACACTTTTCGTCCGCAAACATCTGTCAATGTCAATTATTATTTTATGTCAAATTAAATAAAGTCGAAGTAACCAGTATGAAAACCCATTTTTAAGAAAGGATGAATTTAGTGACTACATAGGATATTACAGTACTTTAGGTACATACTGAAACATTTTAGATACTGCAGAATATTGTTTGTTTACTTCCATTTATAACCTCAATTTCTCAATCCACACAACTTTGAACAAAAACAATTTGTTGTTCAAATTACAAGTAAATGATTTTAAGTGCTTTGAAATGATATTAATAAATTGTTTATAGTTTCTACAATGTGCGAAGCATATAGAAGAGCCTGGTTGTAATCTCACAATACTCGATACATTGTTTTCAATATGTAACACTTTAACTTCTTTAAAGTTATTCATTTATAAGGTAAGACAGAATTCATACGACTTGAGATTGCTTTAGACAATTTTATTAGGTAACATTTTTGATACAGAAGCGGAGTTCCGATACAAAATTTTCACGATCATAAAATACAAAAACTTACAGTAGAAGTGAGTTAATTATGGGTACCTTTCTATTACTGTATTTGATTGATGTAAATAAGTAATAATGCTAATGGAAAACACAAGAACAGTAATTACTTGTGAAAAATCATTTGAATATTGATTCTGTCGCAGGAAAAAACAAAAATAGAATCATATAAGCCATCAACATTACTGGGTTCAAGATTTATTCGTACACAAAACAAGGTGAATTTCACAGTTTTCAATAAGCTGAAAGAAGATTATTACATTTTTGAAACATTTTCAGGTGAATCAAAAACTACGTTTGCATACTTTCTTACGGTCAGGCAATATTTTATTGAATATAAAATGATTATAAGTCTGACCACGGTACAAACTCAGTCTTATAACTATTATATGTCAATTAGTAAGAATCGACTTTAATGTGTTTAATAGGAGAAACTTCATTACATCTTTGATCATAAACAATTAAAGAAATGCATTAATTTTGAGGTAGGCTTCCAACTATAACTACATTTTTAAATATACTTCAAAATAACACTACCTAAATGTAATTTTTATTATTTTAATAAATTATAAAAAAGTACATGTTTTACCTATTACCTATCATAATCAAGTGCTCTTATAAAAATTATGTGATTGTTGTAAACAAATGCTTTATCGGTACAATATTCGAACGCGGAAAGACTTTTATTTCCTTTAATAAATTTTGACACAAATGTTACAATACTGAACGGTGAAGTGAACATTAGGTACAGTAAAATCCAGAACAAACGTAAAATTTTTTTTTAAAATTACTAAACATTTTGTTTTCAGTAAACGGTAATAAATAGAAAATTAATTAATTTAAGGTCAACGGAAAAAATTAATATGTACCTCGGAAAAAAGTGCTTTTAATAACCCTCGCCAGTTTGTTTGCTCTCGGCTAACGCCTCGGCCAGCAAATTCGTCCTCGTACATAAAAGTGCACTTTTTGTTCCTGTTACCATAAATAACTATTAACTCCTTGTATCCTTTTCCACAGCATCATTTTATTAAGGAATATTGGGTCCTATAGTCATATTTTGGCCTAAATAAAACAAATAAAATACATTGACAAAAAAAGGATATCTGGAACCCGCGCCACGAGCGCCGAGGCAAAGGTCTCGTTTCACAAAAATAAAACTTAGTGAACAAACCGTAACAAAGTGTCTGTCAGTAGTTAAATAATCGTTTTAATGTCGCTTGAAGAAAAATTATTATTTTAATAGCAACTTAATCAAAACAATTGCATATAACCTCGAACATTTATGAGTTTTTTGATTATACCTATTGCAACACCATAATTATAATAGATAATAACTGGTACTTTTATTCAGACCTTTATTACGTGCACTAAAATACATATTTTGTATTATTTCACAGATGAAAATTGATGAAATTGAAACCAACAAAACATTTATTTCATATTTAGTTGGTAATGCTTCAAGTAACATTAACTTAGGGGAAGTGCTTTTTAGTGTCTAGTAAACTTAAATAAGTCTAAAAATTTGGTTCATATATGAAGTATGTTTTATTTATCTGTCCAAGCCTTGAAATAAATCGTTTGGTAAGACTATTAGTAAATCATGTATTGTACAACTTTTAACTTATGTTTTAAACACTGGTTGTGATTTATTTGAAAAACGATGGAAGTAGATAAACTTTTTTTTCAAATATATTTTTCTTTAAAATATTTATTTATCTTTTAAATAGATAAAATTGAAATTGGAAAATTATAGACAAAAGATTAAATATATTGGGTGTATTTTATTGCAAACATAATATACATTTTAGTTCTTTTGTTAATTAATAATAAAATTATAAAATTGCTTCTTTAAGATCACATTAACAAATTTATTAGTTGTACACTTATGTTTTGTACTGTAGTCATTTGGCCTATAAAAATTTCTTTCTTGATTTATTGCATTCCCAATATTACTTGGACATACATGAGTATAAGGTTTAGGGTTATTTATTTTCGTAGTACTTGACTTTATCTCGTAGAGTTATTTAAAATCATTCAATAATGTAATTTTCTTTTATCTCTTTAACATTGTTCTTAAAATAGTGTTTTGTTTCAAATAAATTATATCGAAGTGCTGAATTATTAGATTACGCTTGTTGATATATATGTGATTAAAGGTAACTGATCCGTAAAGTTAGTAAAAGTTTGATAGATTACTGACATACTCCTGACCTGAAAATAAATTGTAATTTTAGATTTACAACATCTTAAAAGTAAATGAATCCAACAAAAATATTTTGAAAAAACTTTATAAATGCGCTTAAACTACTGCTTTGATTCATTTAAACAAAAGAGAAGTACATGTGCGTGTATAAAATTTACATTGCCTTAATAATATTAATGATAGTGGCACATTCTTCAGCTTAATCACATCAAACCTAAGAACGACACCTTTATATTTCATGCAAGGCATTACTTACTTACTATCCAAAAATTTAAAAAGCTTTTAATCCAGAAAACTTTCAGTCTAAATCACTTTGATCCTCCGGCTACATTTACAGTGTGCTCATCGATGTGTGAGGACAGAAGATAGCTTCTCACTGGGGGTTACAAACTTCAAACGTTTGTATGCACCGATTTGTTTGAGACCCAATATTAACATTAACAGTCGTCTTAGTATTATTATTATAAGAAATGTAGACTTTACTAGATTTTGGACACCATAAAAAAGAGGTTATTAGAGTTTTAAAGTATATTTCCTTTAAAAAAAAAAAATAAACAAAAAATTGCGTTCACGTAATCTAGTTAAAACTTATTGTGATGTAGGTGTTATGTATGGTGCCCCAAAAATCAGTATAAATCGGTAATAGTGTGGTAACAAAACCGTGTGCAACTGTGGCTTTGTTAGTCTAGGCAGAGGTTAGAAAAACCTTTAACATGCTATACTAAAGTTTATTACAAACAAACTACTAAACACAAGGTTTTGTTAAATTTACTTTAACTGCTGTTTGGTACCTCAAAAAAATCATTTTAGTGTTTCAAAATATAGCATGAATAAAAAATACGTTGGTACCTAGTAACTATATATCCCTAGACTTTCAACCGCTTTAATTGTGGACCAATACCGATAGATGTCGTGTGCATGTTTACGGAATCTTTGTTATATATTTCAATAATTAAACACACCAATAAACGAATTAATATGATTCTTTTAATAAACTACAATGTTTATTAAATGCTTTATGGTTACGCCACTGTAAGTGGCGATGCGAAGTAACTGATGCGACTCCTATTGATCCCACGACATCTATCGGTATTGGTCCCTAATTAAAGATGTTGAAAGTCTAGATATATAGTTACTGGTTGGTACTAACTTTCACTTTAGTTTAAATACTGCAATCGGTATCGTTGGTAAAGCGTTAAATTTCTGTTTAAATGACCTCCAGAACTAGAACAATTTTTGCAAATAAAATCATCTTAACGTTATTATTATTATCATTATATTGTTTCATGAAAATCTTAACATAAGCGTTTATAATGTTAAATGCAAAATTACGTATATGTTTTTCCGGCACAATATAACAATTGTAACTGGAGCCAGCATGTTGTATGTTCAAAAATGCAACAAACATAAGTTACAAATGCTTTCTTCTCTGAAAAGTGTAATGACTTTAAAGATGTTTTTTTTACATATCTTTGACCTTAGAGCCGTTACACCGGTTTTAAGACCATAACGAAAGAAAAAAAAAAGAATTTCTACCTATTATACAGTTATGCTAGTTTCGATTATGCTGAGAAAACTCGAAAATTCCGAGCAGTTTCAAAGTTATTCAAAAAATTCGAAAAGTTCTTGTTTTGAAAAAAATTAACATTTCCGCTATCGTAAAAATTACGAAAAAATTTTTCAAACAATAGTTGCTTATTTCGTTAAAGTAAACTTATACTAATTTTCAAAAAAAGAATTAATGTCTGGTTATCGAGATAGTGACAGTGACTTTATTTTTTTAAATGGACGCTATTAAAGATTTTATAATTAAACAAATTAATTTTTTTCTGCTTTCAAACGATGTTCTAAGCATGTTTCAAGTAATAAGTTGCAGCGTATTTGAAATATATTGAATTACAGTAAAGTAAGTTCACCTTAAGAACAAATGTGTTATGTCGCCATGACTTTAAACTAAATAAAAGTATGATGTTTTAATTATAAAATATCCAGTTTCTTACTAAACGAGCAATCTAATATGTTTTATATCTATACAGGGTGATCTGCGTAGAACGTGCATTAAAGTTTTTTAACTTGCAGATAAATCAAAAAACTTGAAATTTGGTACACGGCCATAATTGATTATTTTGTTTCACCAAAATATTTTCAAACCTTCAACTATACAGGATGTGCCAAAAATTGCTATAACCTTTCTTATTTTAAATACAAACCTATATTTTCTTTTATATAAGTCGATTGTCTATATAATTTTGAGTTGACATAACTTAAATTATATTATCTTATTTTTGACAGTTTTTGACATACGTAAATTTTTTCAAAAATGGTTTTATATTAGTTAACGAAACTAATTTTGTCTCGCAAATCAGTTGAGATTATAAAATAAAATTTATAGAGCAGTTGGCTAGAAATCCTAGCTACTTCTGATGTCCTACCGGTGGTTTTATTTACTACCATACGGGCACCGGCAATTTTCAAACATCACAATAAAAAATGATCATAAAAGTCAATCAAATGGCACCTTTTTTCTTTTTGTACATCATACAGGGAAAATTGAAAATTTCCCATACTCAATTGCTCTCGAATGACTTAAAAAAGCAGAAAGTGCCATTTGAAAATTGATTCTCGATCATTTTGATTGTAATATTTGAAAATTGCCTGTGCCCATATGGACCAAAATGGACCACCAGTAGACATCAAAACTAAGCCTGGATTTTCAGCCAACTGCTCCATACATTTTATTTTTTAATCTCAACTAATTTCTGAGATCAATTTTTTTTGTTAAGTACTACAAATACCATTTTTTGAAATAAATGACATAGGTCAAAAACGTCAAAGATAAATAATTCTGAGGTTATATAAACTCAAAATTATATGTATAATAGACCTATGTAAACAATTATAAGTTTGTATTTAAAACAACAAAGTTGATAACAACTTTTGGCACATTCTCTATAGCTGCAATGTATGAAAATATTTTAGGTAAAATAAAATGATCGTATGACACGCACCAAATTTCAAATTTTCAATTATCTGCAAAATTAAAAAACTTTTAAGCGCTCTACGCTGATCACTCTGTATAAGATAAAAAAATGTATACACAATTATACATTAATCAATAACTTAAAATTGACAGCTTAAACTTTTTATTTAGTTTGAAGATATGACAACATAATGCATTTGTTATCATGGCCTACTTGTGTAATGTAATAATTTTCAAATGCGGACACGTTTATTACTTAAAACCTAGATTTTCAACATCATTAAAAGCAGGAAAAAAATCGAAATTTTTTAATTATAAAATCTAACATTCTGTTTATTAAAAAAAAAGTTACTAACACTATTTTGTAAACCATAAAAGTAATTTGTTTTTGAATATGTTTACTCTAACGGTACAAGCAACTTTTGTTTCAAAAATTGTTCATAACTTTCACGATAATGAAAATTTTGGATTTTTGAAAACATAGTATTTCGAAATTTTCATATAACTTCGGAACTATAAGGTGGTTTGTGGAACCGTTATTGTAAGACGAGTTGCAGGTGAGTGTGGTAGTGAAGACTGTTGAACTTTGGGAGTTTCTGTTGATGTTGAAGCTGTGTCTTGTAAACCGCTTAATTATGTTCCAATAAATTGGCTTCTGTGAAGATTACAGTGTCAAAAGGCAATATTCCGGTGACTTCAAAGTCTTTTATAGCCACATGCATTATTGCAGTTTTAGTGTAGGCCTTTCCAACTAGCTCCCAATTTGGTAGACAGTGATTGCCCGAAAGGGGTGATGTGCTAGCCAGTTTTCAATTTCTTGGGGGTAGTAAGTTTTGAAGGTTTTCATAAACACTATAGAAGACACTATAGAAATACCATTGTCTCAAGCAAGGTCTATGACTTCAATGTTGCGAGTATGCGTAGAGTGACCATCTAGTATCAACACTACAGGTTCCTCTTTTAATGGTTTCACATGAGAAATGAAATGAGCCATCCATCTAGCAAATAGATCCAACTGAATCCAGCCGAAAATGTAACATCCAGCTATACTTCCTGGTGGAGCCCCGTCTAACAATTCAAGTTTTATTTTCTTTCTCGGGAACACTAGCATCGGTGAAATAAAAGTTCCAGAGGCGGACATACAAGCGACAATTGTTACAAGACGACCTCTCTCAGCAGGTGATAATTTATGAATTTCTCGTTTACCTTTAAGAGAAACTATCTTTACACACTTGTGCTAGACTGTTGTTAGGCCAGTTTTGTCTACATTGAACAACCGCGCAGCAGAATAATTAATACGTTCTAGCTCAGGTTTCAAGATAGTGAAAAATTGTCAACATTTTTACGAAAAACCCTCTAATTCTGGCTAAAGACAAAGGTTGTGGTCTCTCATTGACAAAATAGAGAGTCTTTTGAAAAACAAGCGGAGCCACTTTCTTCCCTGTTTTTCTTGTCAACAGAAAATGAATGGCGGATATTGTTTCGTAAAGCAAACTAAAACGCCATTCCTTTTTATCTTTGCTGTAAGATCATAATACGATTTTTCCATTGTTAAACAATATTCTACTAATTCAGCCTTAATTTCAGGGGAAAAAACAGTTTACGGCCTAAAAGCATATCCAACTGTTTTTAAGTTCTTCAGCCGTTTTTACATAGTCTTTAAGTGTAGATCTGGAAACTTAAAAAATCTTTGAAGCCTTTAATAGACCCATAGGCGATAATAGGAAGAGCGAGTGGGCGATATTAGAAACACCACAATAACTAAACATGGTGCCATACTGAGCTGGTCTCTGCTGCATAAATTTCATACAAAACATGTCAAACTATGACTAGTTATATGTCCTATTTGAAACATATTGATCAACAAGTAAAAGTTATAATACTCTAGAGCAATATTATAGTTATTATGAGACGTTTCATAACTCACCACGCAAGAATATATTAAAAATTTGCAAAACAAAACGACAATGCACAAAACCCGCCAATGTCTCTGAGATGACTGTTGGCTCTTCGCCTAGATTAGTCACAGCGTGATAGCAGCACTGTTTAAAGAACTACTGGGCTATGCCATATTAGGAACGTATGCAATATTAGAGCCCTCTACCTTATACCAAAATAATAAAAGAAATGAACGTGGAAATTTTTACATTAAAATTGTCGTATCCGTTTTTCGAGTGCCAGTAAGGGGATGTCGGTTATATTAACAGATACGAAGTTGGTTAAATTAAAACAAATTGTTCACGTTTATGACAAACAATAACCTTTGATTCAGATTTGACTTTTCAATACTCTTCAAGATGGAGGACTAATAACTGTCAACTTCATTTTTTCTTATGGGCATCATTTCGAATTTTTTCATTTTTATATTTCGTTTTATCTCTTTTTAACGATGTATCACACATGATATTTTATTATTACATTTTAAACAAATAATTTTTGATTTTGTGGGTAGAGTGCTTTGAAGAAAATGTCAAAGCTCTATTGTTTTCAACAAAACTTTGACAGTTTTAATATTGCATCAATTTTGTGTTTACGTTTATGATAGTTAAAACGCAAAAATGTCTTTTTCATGTGAAGAACAAAGAGATATGCTACAAATGTATTCCACATCGCATTTAAATAACCACTTAAGTTCAGAAACATGTTTGCAGCTCATCCAGAGCGACAACAACCTATTTTGAGGTATTCTCTTTTACTGCACCGAAACTTGGGCTAATATGGGTTGTTTAAAAAACATAGACAAAAATTATGGCGATATTCCCAATAAAAATCAGCAAGAAATTTTGCAAACGGTAAACATTTTTATGATTTCGATATAAAAATAATCTTAATAATTGTAAATTAGGTGCAAGACGATCCATCTGCTTCCACAAGAAAAGTTACAACCCAGCTAGATTTGGCATTACATCAAATTGTTTAGAAAACGTTAAAAAAACAAAAATATCTCCTTGGGAAAGTTCGTGTTTTCAAACCTGCATTTCGGAGCGGTGTTTTACGTTGGTACTTGTAATTGTAAGGAGAATAGAAGTGAAAAAACAAAGAGTAAACAAAAAGAGCAAGTGGAAAACATGATGAAGAAAGAACTTGGCATAGAAGACAGTAGTAAAACTAGAAAAATAGCGGAAGAGGTATTGTTAATGAAGATATGGTCGATGGAGGATAAAATAGAAGTTGGGAAGCAGAAAAGTAAGTTGAGAGGCACAAAATATTTTTGGATGACGACATGACGTAGATGGAAAAAGAAATACAAAAAAATAGAGGGGGAACAGGCTAAAGAAAGAAAAAACAGAATCAAATTAGGTTTTTAAAATTGTGGGTAGAAGGAGAGGAAATGATATGGAATGAACAGAAGGAGAAATTACTGAAGAAAAAATAAAAACTAGCAAGAGGAGGAGGGAAGGATGTATATAAAGGTGAGGACTTGGCAAAGATTACGGAAGAAAATACGGAAAGGAAAAAGAAAAGGAAGAGGAAAATAAAAACAAAGAGAATAGGCAATTAAAATTAGTGTTTTGGAATGTGGCAGAAATTAAAAACAAGAGTGTGGATTTTTGGCAATATATAAAAAAGTTTGATGTAGTGGTCTTGGTAGAAACTGAGTAGATAAAAGAGATTGGGAGGTATCGAAAGAGAATGCCTGAGGGATATGAATGGAGGCGCAGTTTGCAACAAGAAACAATAAAACGGAAGTTGGAATAATAACAGGGGTAGAGAGGGTGGGAAACAAAGGAGAGGGGAAGAATAGCTTGATGGAGATAAAAGAGGTAAAAAGTTAAAAGAAAGGTATACAAAGGAGTACACAGAAAGCAAAGAAAGTATATAAGGAAAGATAGAGGAGAAAATCAAGAGTTTAAGAAAGAAAGGAAAACACGGAAGTTTATAAACAAGAAGACAGGGAGGAAGAGAGGAGGAGAGTGAGGATAGAGATGATGGAGTGGAGGGAATATTGTAAAATACAAATTCATAGAAGAAAATAAAATGAAAGCAAATGTGGAAAAAGACAAAATAATAGTTTTTAAAAGAGAAGAGGGAAAGAAAAAAAGAATGAAAGTGGGGGTAAAAAGTGGGTAGAAAAGTAGATTAAGTGGGATATTTAAGCTATAGAATGAGATACAACAATTAGGTGGAGGCACATGTAAAGGAGTTAGAAAGGAAAGGTGAGAGAATAATATGGCAAATGTAGGGATTGGGGGAAAGGGTGTTTGGAAATGACGTAATAAAAGGTGGTTATTTAATAACCTAATAAGGAGTGTAATAATATACGAGGCGGAGTGTGGAGATGGAAGGAATGGGAAAGGTTGGAGAAAGTACAAGAGAAATATTGGAAAGGAATATTAGGGTTGGAAAGGAGACGCCGAAGTACATAGTTGAGGAAAAAATAAAGATGGAATAATTAAGAATACACGCAGGGAGAATAGCAATGAAATATGAGGAAAGTATTAAGAAAAGAGGAGAAGGGAGATTGTGAAAAAAGTTTGAAGTAAAGTAAGATATGGAAGAATAAGGTCAAAAGCTGTATTATGAAAGAAATGACTATGCGATGCGAGGTAGGAATGAGAAGAAGAGAGTGGAAGGGAATAAAAACAAGAGAGAAATTGCGGAAAAGGGTAGAGATATTCAGAAGCAAGAAAGAAAGGGAAAAATTAGAGAGAGGAATTATAATAGAAAATATGAGGAGTTGGTGAATGAAGGGATACCAAGGAATTTGAAAGAGGGGATGACTTGAAGAAGAAAAAGAATAGTAGTGAGGTTTAGATGTGGGAATGAGAAGGCTGAAAATAGGTACTGGTTGGAGGATGATAGAAGGAAATGCAGGCTGTGTGGGAAAGGGTGAGAGGAACTTAGAACACGTAAGTCAGGAATGTGAGAAGTTAAAGGAAGAGAGGTAGGCAAGAGGGGGAATATTAATTACATACATACATACGTTAGTAGTTAGTGTTGTTACACAGTAATAGTTATTTGGATCACTAGTCCAGAAAATGATATTTTGCAGTGTGAGTGATATTGCGTAGCCGAGGCGCCTAGCCAGGCGAGCAACAAACACTCGCAAAATATTTTCTGGACGTGTAATCCACAAAACTTTTATGCCGACAAATCTCAAAATACTTACAAACTTATTATTTAGTTCCACAATTTATTTCTAAGGATTTATTTTTTTCTGGTTGGTACCCACTTGGCACTGCATACTTACTTGATTTTCAAATTTAAATTTAAATTAAGTGACACTGTGAAGAATTTAATGGAAAACGAAGTATCAAACACCAGCTCACATAAAGATACAGCGGAAGCAGTGTTTAATAATTTATTACCAGTAAAATCTGTAACTCGGTACTGGAAAGCGTATGAAGAATTTAAGAAATTGTGCGATAGTAATAATACCACTAACATTTACAACGAGTATGTTCTTCTTGCATATTTTGATGAGAAATAAAAAAAAAACAATTCTGCAACTCTTTGGTCCATATTTTCAATGTTAAAATTAACTCTGAATATTAAAGACATCAACATTAAAAAATATTCAAAATTAATTGTTTCGCAACCCACCACACATAAACTAAAAAGTAACCACATTAGTTGAGGTTTATGTAAAAGTATTAATTGGTACTTACATTAACGTTACGGTTACATCTGCTTGAGGATTCCATAAAAATCAACGTTTATTTGTTTATTAAGCATTGAATGCTTTTCTCTTTTGTGTCCGTTTTGTTGGCATTTAGAAAATTAAGTAACAATGGTGCCACCCCGCTCTCTGGGGAATTTTACCAAATGTCACTTTTGTAAGGTCTAGGCTGGGAATTTGTTGTTCCCGGCCGATTTTGAATCCTATAAAACTGTCTATAATGACCGGGGGGATTTTTATGTCGTGTTGTGTGTAAATCTATATACATGGTTTTCTACAGAAAGGTGTGTACATGGCTTTATCAGAGATTTCTGGCTTAATCAAACCGTTTGACCCAGTTTACCTATAACCAAAAGTGCACTATAAGGGCGCCCGAGGGTGTCTAACCTTTCTAAAAATATTGTGATTGGGGAATAACTCGAGAACGGTTTGACCGATTTTGTTCCGTTTTGTATGTGGTTGTCTGCTTCCCAGCGTTTTTGTGTAATGAACAAATTTCTGATGTTAGGAAAAGTCAGCTTTCATCGGGACTGTCAAATAAATGATAATATTTTAACAACCGTCAACGATACAAAACCAAAATAATTTGACAAATAAAAACGAACAATTTAAAACTTTTTTCTTTCTTGTTAAATTGCGCTAATGTTAATAGTTCGATCAGAAAAAAATTAAAATCATATTTATGCAAGACGCATCTATATGCTTAGAAATTCAAGTACGAGTAGACTGCTAGTAGGCTATGCGATCATGTCAATTTGATTTGGGAAACTTTTTGCATAAACCCTCACGCTCTCCCAACAATTGCCACTGCAAAAGCCCAACACTAATTGCATATCACTCTGTTCGGCAAATGTGTAGTCCATTTTCAAGTAGTTAATCACAAAATAGAAACGTGAGTAATCTTGTAAGATCTGAAAATAAATGTCACAAATGATAGATTTGATCGCATAGCCTACTAGCAGTCTACTTGAATTTCTAAGCGTATGGATGCGTCTTGCATAGATATGATTTCAATTTTTTTCTGATCGAATTCTTAACATTAGCGCAATTTAACAGGAGAAAAGAAAAGTTTTCAAATTGTTCATTTTATTTGTCATATATATTTTGGTTTTTGTATCGTTGATGGTTGTTAAAATATTATTATTTATTTGACAGTGCCCGTATGAAAGGAACTTTTTCTGGCATCATAAATTTGTCCACATTACACAGAAAAACGTCTTCGTAAGCAGACAACGAGCATTCAAAAGCGGAACAAAATCCGTCGAACCGTTTTCGAGTTATTTCCAATATACAATATTTTTTTGGAAAGTTTGACGCCCTCTGGCGCTCTTACGGTGCACTTTTGGTTATATGTAAATTAGTGTCAAACGGTCTATTTAAGCCAGAGAGCCTCTGGTAAAACCATGTACACACCTTTCAGAAACACCCGGTATATAAAATTTTCTTGTCACAGTGTTTGTCCTCGAACTCCTCCAAAAACAGCTCAACTAATTTTAATAAAGTTTTGTATATATATATTCGGTAGGTTTGAGAATAGGTGTTTATCTATCTTTTATGCTCATAGGGTGCAATTGTTTAATAAATATTAATAATTTATTAAATTTCAACCTCGGTCGATAACTGTTTAAGTGATAATTGTGATTAGTTATGACCACCAGCTGATATTATAATCATTTACATGTAAATAACATATGAGATAGAAAAGAATATTCTACCAGTGTTTGGCCCACGGTCCGCATAGTAACAGCCGGCTCGCAAACCCTGGCCAATGGGAGCGCTTCCTACCCAAGCCACACCAACGTTACTGACGGGAGAAACTGACCAGTCTCTTGAAAGCGTTCTATGGATATCTTGCCAACCGGTGTAAATAAGAAGAAATAATAGTATTGTTTACTTAACTTACATACATTATAGTATTCTGTAAATATTATAACATTATGTAATTTTACCGGTTTAAATAATACTCAAAGGTTTATTGTCTACACTAACTCCAAAGGCACTAGATAGATCCAATAGCACCGCAACTAGAAAATAACCGTCATCTTTCTAATATATCGATTGTAGATTTAGTAGGTCAGCGCGGACGGAAAGCATGCTGATAAAGAGTTAATATTTTAAATTTATTGAAAGTCCAGCAACCTATTAACAAGTGTTTTCTCCAAAGTCTGGAATAAACAGCTACAATAGTTATTGGTTTATAATTTTCAATCAACCATTTTCAAAATAGGGATGATTTTTCCTGTTTTAAATTTATACGCAACACTGCGTGTATAATTAATAGATTTGTATTTTTTTAATGCAAGTTGAAGTTCATTACTTATTCTGAATTTGTATTGTTTCTTTATCATAATTATCTTTTCAAAGTAAATATGTAAGTTATGTGTTTGTTTGGATTAACCCATTATACGCAAAGAACCCGTGAATTGTGAGATATAATAGTATTTTTCTACAAACGCTACTAAAAAATTGAAATATTTTACCCGGCATACTGCAATTAAAAATGTAATATATAGGGTGTAACTGAAGACGTGGCCAACTTAAGAGCGTAATATGGATTGAAATAGAAAAAGTTGCTTTATAAACATGGTTCGGCTTCCTAAAGGGAGATGCAGCCCTTTGAAATGTAGTAAGAGTTTACAATTTTTACCTGTTTTATAACAAAGAACGGTGGTGTCGAATGAACAGTAACCATTCTAGATGTACTTTTCATTAGACTAGATTGGTGTAAATTTTGATTTTGATAGGATGTTAGGAAGGGGTAGTTTTGTCAAGGCTGGAAGTATTTTGCACCCCAAATTTATTATTTCCAGCCTTAGACAAACTACCTTCCTAACATCCCATCAAAATAAAAATTTACACCAATGTAATCACAATGAAAAGTACATCTAGAGTGGTTACTTTTGTTCATTCTGACACCACCGTTCTTTTTGTTATAAAAAAATAAAAAACTGTAAATCCTTACTACATTTCAAAGGGCTGTATCTCCCTTAGGAAAGATTTCGAAACCATGTTTATAAAAACTTTTTTCATTTTTTCAATCCATATATTACGCTCTTAAAGTTTGGCCACGTCTTCAGTTACACCCTGTATAGCGGCAATTAAATGTAAATCACGTGGTTTACTTTTACACTAGCATTAAAATGAAATGACAGTCTTTGCCAAAATAAAATTTTGGAGCAATCGATTTTGGTTTATTCTTTTTAAGTTTATATACCTACTTATTTTCTGAACGCATGATGATGAGAGTTCTTTAGGCAACACACAATTCTCTTCCTCTTTTACTTGTGCAACTAACCTAACTTTATAGTTCAAGGTGGAAACTCGGAATTCAGATTATATTAACGAAAAAGCTACAAATAATTTATGTATCTTATTTGAAAAATTGAATGTACAGTTGTAACAAATGGTAATAGTTAGCCCATGTGAAGAAATATCGTTGACCTGCAAGTTAGAACTTTTAGAGGTAGGGCAATTATTTAAAGTAGTGGGTGTTAGAATGTACAAATGTATAAATGTAGCGTAAGTTGAGACACAGCCAGCCTCAAATATATATATATATAAGTTTTTCGATGCTAAGATGGCGAATTACTACGTTTAGTTTTAAGTTGTACCCTAAGATTTTGTAAATCACATTAATATAATATTATATAAATAAAGTGTTAGTAAGAAGGTAAAAGTTATTAGGTTATGGGCTCAGACGACGTAGTCAATATTTAAATAAAATTAGAGTAAAGTAAAAATGAGTAACGCAATAGTAAATTTACCGCAATTAACATCCTCGGAAGTTTCAATAATTGGAAGTTTCGAATATGTACTCTCTTGAAGAACGCCAAATTGCAGATGCACTAGATAAAACCGAAGAGGAGTTTGTAGATGATAAAAGAAAAATGAATTTAAAATTAATGACACCAAAGCAAAAAGTGTCATTGTGCAATGTCTAACTGATAAACATCTGGATCTAGTAAAGATTCGAAGAGTGCAAAAGAAATGATGAAAGCGTTGGAAGATGTATTTCAAAGAAAAGTGTATTTACTAAGTTGACTTTAAAGAAAAAATTACTAACACTTAAGTTAAAAAGGAATGAAAAATTAGAAGATCACTTCCTAAATTTTGATACTTTGATCAGAGATTTGGAGAACGCTGGGTCAAAATTGAAGAAGAAGATAAAGTATGTCACCTGCTGTTAACCATAAATGAAGACTACGATGTAGTTATAACTGCAATCGAAACAATGAATTCAAAAGTAACTATGGACTTCGTAAAAGCAAGATTACTTGACGAAGAATTAAAAATGAAGACAAAACAAGTAAAAGCGTCAATCAACCTGATGCATCATTTAAAGCGGGTCCTATAATATGTTATAAGTGTGGAAGAATTGGTCACAAGATAACAGAGTGTCGCCTGAACACAAGAGGAAGTTTCAGAGGTAGAAGAGGGTTTAGAGGTTACAACCAAATAAGAAGTAGAGGTCAAGGAAATGGTCAACTAAACCTACAAGCAAATGCGGCAACGAGTTCAGCAAATGAAGTATCATTTGTTGCATTGGAAGAAGATGAAGCAGCACCGAGAAACATTAACAACTTTATTTTAGACTCTGGATGTACGCAGCACATGGTAATGGGAGAATTGGAGGAATACATGGAACAAGTAACTGAGTTGAAGAGCAAAGTGATGATTGGAACAGCAAAGAATGGTGAAGTTTTGTATGCGAACAAAAAGGGTACAATCAGAGGCACAAGCGAAGGTAAAAAAATAGCAATACAAGCGCTAATAGTAGAAGGTATGTCATTCAATTTAATTTCTGTTTCAAAGCTACTTAAAAAGGACTTTAAAGTAATTTTTGATAGTGATAGGGCAGGTAAAACTTATGCAATTTTATCAAAACATAATTTAAATTGGTATTGTAACTCGTATAATGATCTGTTTTATTTAACCATAGATTTAAAACATGATAGTTGTACGGAAAGAAATGAATGTAACTATGCAGTATGTGACAAAGATATTTGGCATAGGAGACTAGGACATATTAATAGGTTTAGCTTAAAAGATTAGGATTACCTTTAGTAAGGAAATGTGTAAAACCTGCGTTGAAAGTAAAAGTACAAGATTACCTTTTCATAAACATAATAGAAAAGCAAGTAGGATTGGGGAATTAATTCACACAGATATTGCAGGTCCTGTAGTTACACCTACATTTGAAGGTCACAAATACTTTCAAGTTCTAATCGATGATTACTCTCATTTTTTAATTGTTAAATTGCTTAAACATAAAAACGAAGCTGAACAAAATATTATTGATTTTATAAAACTAATACAAACACAGTTTTCTAAAAACATGTAGAATTAGGTTAGATAACGGTGGGGAATTTATATCAAATCATTTCAAAGGTTATTGTATAAACAAGGGAATTAGGCTCGAGTATACGATGCCACATACTCCGCAAGAAAACGGTACTGCAGAAAGAATGAATAGGAGTCTTATAGACAAGGTTAGATGTAAGTTTGCAGAAACAAATTTACCAAAAGAGCTATGGGGAGAAGCAATTTTATGCTCAGCTTATGAAATAAATAGATCGCTTACAGTAGCAAATAATGGCGAAACTCCAGCCAAAAGATGGTATAAAAATAATGATTTGTCTAGATTAAGGGTATTTGGAAGTCATGTGGGCAACGATTTTACCTAAGCAAAATAAATTAGAAAAACGAGCATAATCCAGCATAATGGTAGGATACACTGGAGCGGGATATAGGCTTTGGAATTATGAAACAAACGAGATTTTTTGTTCACGAGATGTTAGATTTAATGAAAATCAAACAAATTATAATGAAATATCTAAAAAACATTAAGATTGAAGCTGATCATATAATAACACAAAATGAAGAACTGCTAGAGCTAAATGAAAATCAAAGGACAATCAAACTGAGATAAGAAATGATGATTTGCAAGAAGACAATGGAGAAGATATAGAAAACTCAGAAGAGCAATCAAGTTCAAACGAAATTTCTGAAGAAGATCTTTCAGAAACAAAGAAAACAAGTAGTGGGAGAAAATAAATACGCCAAAATATCTAAGCGAATATGAAATATATGCAGCCTATTGTCTAATTACCACAAGAGAAGAAGATCCTGTAAAGTATGAAGATGCAGTAAAAAACAAAAGAATGGAAGGAAGCTATTGATAAGGAATTGAAGTCACACAATAAATTAAACACATGGACAGAAGCAGTTCCACCAGAAGGAAAACAGCAATACAAACTAAATGGGTATTTAGAGAAAAGAAGACGGAACTAAGAAAGCTAGAATAGTAGCAAGAGGTTTTGAGATAAAGGAGGAGAATTTATTACAATCAGTCTACTCACCTGTTGCAAGAATTTCAACAATAAGATTGTTATTGTCTATCGCACTACAAAAGAGTTGGAAAATACAACAACTAGATATTCCCACAGCATTCTTAAACGGTGAACTAGAAAGCGAAGTTTATATTTATGCACTCTGCGTATAGGGAGTTTGAAGACGAACAGTTTTAAGAAATAAAATTATGATTGTTGTTTATATTACAATGGGAGAACATGGATTTTAATATACGTAGATGATATATTGATAATTGGGGAAGAAATTGATGTAGAAGAAACGGTCAAACTGCTAACGAAGGAATTTAATGCTAAAGACTGGGTATAATAAAAATTTCTTGGGAATGAATGTAACAATACTAGAAGACAAACTCACAATCAATCAAACTAAATTTATAGAAAAGTTACTGCAAATTTTAACATGGAGGCATGCAGAATAAAACAAACACCTATGGAAAAGGGATTTCAATACAACAAAGAAAGTAAAATCATTGAAGTACCATATAGACAATTAATTGGAGGATTAATGTATTTATCTACTACAACTAGACCTGATATAACTTTTCAGTTAGTTATTTAAGCAGATTTCTTGACAAACCAACTTCAGAGGCATGGAATGCAAGCAAAAGAATATTACAATATTTGCAAGGAACCAAAGACATGAAATTAACTTTTTATAAAAATACTGAAACGCACTTAATTTTAAAAGGATATTCTGATGCGGATTGGGCTACTGACAAAATAGACAGAAAGAGTATAAGCGGAAATATTACTTATATGGAAAACCCAATAGCATGGTATTCTAAGAAACAAGGATGCGTAGCGTTATCTACTGCAGAAGCAGAATATGTGGCAGCGGCTACTTGTGCTCAAGATCTTGTTAATATTAAGGGAATCTTAAATGAATTTAAACTTAGTAACAAAACCATTCTTTATTGTGATAATAAAAGTTCTATTTTAATGTCAAAAGTAACGAAAATTCTAAAAGAGCTAAGCACATCGACATAAAAATCATTATTTGAAAGATTTAGTTTTAAAGAAGGAAATAATAATAGAATATATCCCTACAGATCAAAATTTAGCCGATATGCTTACAAAATCTTTAATTGAACATAAGTTTATTTACCTCAGAAATAAAGCATGTATTATTTAAGTATGTATTGTAAAATATTTTTAGTTTAAGAATAACTGTTTGATTTTTATGTAAACATTTCAAATCGAGGAGGAGTGTTAGAATGTATAAATGTAGCGTAAGTTGAGACATTGCAAGCCATATATATATATATATAGCATATATATATATATATATATATATATATATAAGTTTTCGATGCTAAGATGGCGAATTACTACGTTTAGTTTTTAAGTTGTACCTAAGATTTTGTAAATCACATTAATATAATATTATATAAATAAAGTGTTAGTAAAAGGTAAAAGTTATTAGTGGGTACTAAAAATTGTTGTTGGGTAGCTCATCAAAACCGTACAAGCAGCAGGGCAATTATCTGAAATAATTTGAGAAGCAATTCTTTTCTTTGTTTTCAAGGGAGTCTTCCAATATCCTTCGGCGACGCTTGAACTTTTCCAACCACCATGTCGTTTAATTGTGGTTAAATGTGCCCTGCAGAATCTGCTAATAAGCTAGCGGACGTCCGACGGAAACAGTGGCCCGTATAAAATTCACTATTCGGCAGTTTCAAAATTCTGCTATATTTGCAGGCATCTTCAAAAGTTAGTTAATACCCATTGGTTGTATGGTACACTTATTGTCTGTGTACTTTATAAAAAGTCGTCAGTGGTTTACGGATTTGGACGCAATGCCAGGTACTTATGATATAAGTTAATGTAAGCTTCAGTAATGATAGTAAACGTTCTTGAAACTCTAGTTTTACTGTCTGGAATGTTTACGACTAGTGTTTTTCCTAAATCTTCAATATTGTTTAATGTCAGCTGACAATTTCTTCACGGTGGCAAGCGCCTAGCAGCAACTTGAACATTAAGTACTTATTATCTGGTGCCTCACCAATAAACTTGTCAATATTTTCTAGGGTAAAAATTTTGATTTTTTTGGACGGTATCCTTCTCCTTTGCGCTTCAAGAACGCAATAAGTTTACAAAATTTACCGATTAGTTGTGTATTGCCTTGATCATGGAAAAATGTGCTCAAAGTGTAGAAGATTTCCATATTTTGAATGTTCCTCGAAGTAAGCTAACATAACACTTTCGTTATATTTTCCTACAACATTCTCTTAGGCGCACCAATTTTGAAAGCGCTGAAACGCTAATTCATATTGTAGCTTAGATTTAGTGGGCAACAAATCTAATGTTGCTCTACTAGCAGTTTCTACTATTTCTATTGGAATTTCTTCACTCATCTTAAATTTCACGAATCTAATATTTCGCAACTGTCAAACAATAAGCGAACTTAATTGTTTTGTAAATGTCACAGACTGCCTGAGTTTTTTCGGCAATCTTTAAACTTTTATACATTTAGCTGTTTTCAATAGTGGCGTTTGTAGAAAAAATGTTGTATGATATACTTTTAACACTTATATCATAAATAACTATTATATAAGGGCGGACGGCTTAAGGGCAATTTTTTTACTTAATAATTCGTCAGAAAAAGTGAATAAATTGAATTTTTATTTTTTTATTATAATCTAAATACTAACTATAATTCGTTCAGAAGACCAAAAAAGATCTTAGTTCCAATGAATATGCGGATTACTCATAACATCAAAACATAAAATAGAAATTATAAGGTATAAAAATTAATAAAACCGTGGAGGCACGAAAGTTAAAATAAAACTTTAAAACGACGAGTAAGTTGAATAAAATTAAACATTTAATAAAACATTCTTGTACAGTCGTTCGTTCGATAAAATGATGTGTGTGTCTTATACAGGGTGAATCACCACCAACGGAATAGCGATTTATAGCGAAAAGTTTTATTATTTTAGTAGCTGCAGATTGATAAATTTAACATTTTATGTTATTTTAAATATACAGTACGTCTCAAAAAAGTATGGCGCATTGAAATTATTTATTTTTATAGAACACCTTGTATTTTATTGCGTTTTTTGATTGCCCGTAAAAATAAGCTATACTTTCATAAAGGTTCTCTATACCAAAATACAGAGCGTTTTGAGTTATGACGACTTTTCTTAAAATATGGAGTATTAAAAAATTCAATATCTTTTAGTCCAAAAATCATAACAAATTTACTCTTACTTTTAAATACTTAAATATTAGACGAATGTATTCTATGATTAAATATTAAACATCACTTTACAAGGTTTATAGGTTAATTATTAGACCATTCAATATGTAATATGAGTCTTATTTT
Organism: Abscondita cerata; assembly: GCA_030710515.1. Lineage (NCBI taxonomy): Eukaryota > Metazoa > Arthropoda > Insecta > Coleoptera > Lampyridae > Abscondita > Abscondita cerata. The sequence goes on from JALBCR010002067.1 coordinate 32,950, forward strand.
AAATGAAACACCTTGTATTTTATAAATTTATAACGTTAACAAAAATCTTCTATCAAATGGTGTAAGGGTGTCCAATGTATAAGTGTTACAGTTTTTGCACAACTTGCGGGTTTCTTTAAATTTATGGTTGCGAGATGCTTTAAAACAATTGTTAATAATTGTGTTAAGTCCATAAACAAAAATTTAAAATGTCGTCATAATCGTTTTCTGTCAAATGCTGATGTAGTCGAATGTGATACAGATGGTGGTGGTTTTTCTTAAGCATTCTTCCTACACTCGTTTGACTGATCCTAAATTATTCAAAAAACATTTTGTACTTGTATTAAGAATTTCCATGACAGATGTGACGTTTTCATAATCAAAATATGTGTCAAAATACTCCATTGTTCTTAGCTAGTTACGAAAAATTAAATACTTAGTCCCTTGTGAGTTAGTTTTGACATTTGTTTTGAAAATTGGAACAGGTTTAATTCCATTTTAAACTTAAGTTTTTTTAAATATTGTATATAACATGTATCAAAACATGATTTTTGAAACTCATGTGATTATCAGATTGTAATGTCTTAAAATGTTATTAACTAATTAAATTACATATATGCATTTTTGTTTTAAAATCTCTCGCTACCATTAATTTTAAGGAAATTGTAAGTTGCGCAAAATCTGTAACTCTTAGGCTTAGGACACCTTTACATTATTCGAAAGAGGACTTTCTGAAATGATATAAAAATTGTTGAAATACAACAAAACGCAAAATTTACCACTTTTTAACCGTTTTAATAATTGAATGATTTGTTGTTTACACGTGTCAACTTACTCCGGTAAATTAGTCAAAATTAGGCCAAACCGAGTAATAATTTCAAATTGAAAAGTGATCAAACAGCAAACGATTACAGTGGAAGTTAAATAGATGATATAAATACTGAAATTGTAAGTAAATACTTTAAATATTAAATTTAGAGGTCATTGAAGTAAATTGAAAAGACTAAAATTGCATGCGCAAAGATTGATAAAACCAAACGATACATAAGGCCTACTATACGTCGAGTTCGAGATAGGCAACACATTCTACAGCCTAGCTTATATAGCTATATAACTACCAGGAAACAAATAAGTTGTATACGTACTAACGCTGATTAAGAAAGGTTCTACATATAGGCTAATTTGTAAATATTTAATTGGTAGAGAAAATTCATACAAAGGGTTGACCTGTGAATTGACTCTGGCGCCAAATACGATAAAATGGCAGAAGAAACTACGTCATATCTGTATAATAAAGATTCCGGTAATTATTCGACAGATGAGTACAAAAAAAGGAGAGCTCCTACGCTACGGATACCGGTTTTCAAAGAAGTAAAGACAATGAGATCCCCTACTAAACTAAAAGAAGGATAAACTGGATTCGATTCTAATTCTAATTAAAAATATGAGTGTCGACCAAAAAGATATAAAAACAGAAGTACACAAACATAAGAAAGGAACAACAAATATTTCACGAACAAATAGCAAAACTCCAGAAAGAAAATGAAAATTTGAAAAAGAAAATCGAATAATAAAGGAAGAAAATAGACAAATCAAGAGAAGAACTACAAATCATAAGAAACAGTATGGAGTACCTAGAAAAAAGAGAGAAAGAAACAACATTATTATTAAAGGTTTGGACACAGAAAAAGAGACCACAACAATTGGCTGTAGTGGCAAAACCTTTATCGAGGAAAACCTAAAATTGATGTAGAAATGAAAGAAAGAGCGCGAATTAAAGGAAAAGGTATGTTAGTTGAATTAGAAAACGAGGACACGAAAAAACAACGTAATGCAGAACAAGAGAAAATTTAATAAACTTGAAGTGAGTAGAGTATAAAAAGAAATCATCAATGATAACTAACAGGTGGTCATTTGTTAATCTACAGCGGGGTAGAGCACAATGTTAACGCGAAGGAAGGGATAGCTTGCATTATAAGCAAAAAAAATTGAAACATGTGCAGAAATGGACAGCTTTCAACGAGAGAATACTAACTATTGAGATAAAAATGAATGAACAAGCAACAACAACAACAATAGCAGTCGTGTATGGTCCGAACGACAACGAGATCAGCATAAGAAAGGATGAATTTTGGGAAATGTTATCAGAGGCAGTAGAAAACCCTAAAGGTAGATTAATAATAATGGGAGATATAAATGGACGGGTAGGAAAAAGAATCAAGAAACAGGAGAAACAATTGGTAAATATGGCGAAACAACTAAAAACAATAATGGTACAAGATTTATCGAATTCTGCATAACTCATAATTTAGTAATAACAAATACTTTTTTCCAACACAAAGAGATACATAAGTATACAAGAGAAGTGGCAACCAGAAATGAGAGATCAATTATAGATTATATAACAATAGATAGAGTGCACAGACAAGAAGTTAAAGACACAAGGATGAAAAAAAGTGCAGACATCTATTCGGACCACTTCTTGGTAATGTCCAAAATAATAATAAAGAACGACATAAAAAGTAGCAAGAAAAATCAGGAGGAAAAACGGATAAATTGAAAGACATCATAAAAACATATAAACTGAGGGAAGAACAAACCGCTGAAAAGTACAAAGAAATGGTAGAGCTCGAAATGAATAAAATTAAAAAAAATATACATGATACTAACATTGAGGCAACATGGAAGTTATTTAAAGACACAATAAAAAAAGTAGCAAGAGAAACATGCGGGAAGATAAAAATAGATTCTACAAAAAAACAAACTAGATGGTGGAATAGTGAAATAAAAGAAGAGGTAAAATTAAAGAAACAGAAATGGAAAAATTACTTAAACAATAGTAACAACGAAAATTACAAGAAATATAAAGAACAAAGAACTAAAGTTAAAGAAATGGTTAAAAAAGAGAAAACTCAAGCATGGGAAGAATTTGGAGCAAAAATGGAACGGGATAGTTGCGGAAATCAGAAACTATTTTATAAAGTGTTGAAAAATCTAAGGAAGGAAAAACAACTTAAAAATAAATACATCAAATCCAAAGATAAAACAATTTTACATCAGGATGATCAAATAATGAACCGTTGGAAGGAATATTTTGAAGAAATATTAAACGTGAAGCAGCTGCAAACAACAAACAAAGTAGAAGAAAAAGACAGTGAAAAAATAGGACGTATAGAAGACATGGAACAAGACAAAATAAATATAGAAGAAGTGCAAGAAGCAATTAAAATGCTAAAAAGGGGAAAAGCAGCAGGGCACGAAGGCATCACACCCGAAATGTTAAAAAATTTAGGAAACAATGGGCTAGAAGTATTGACACTCTTGTGTAATAAAGTATGGAAGGAAGAAACAATACCTAAAGAATGGGAACTAGGAATAATATTACCTATACATAAGAAAGGTGACTACAAAGAATGCACAAATTATAGAGGAATCACCTTATTAAGCAATGTAGCCAAACTGTACGAAAGAGTGCTGGAAAAAAGATTACAAGTAGTAATAGAAACACAATTAGAAGAGTCTCAAAGTGGTTTTAGAAAGGGAAGAGGAGTACAAGATCATATATTCACTATAAAAGAATTAATCAATAAAACTAGAAACAGTAACATATGTGTTGCGTATGTTGATATTGAAAAGGCATTTGATAGTATACCCAGAAAAATCGTATGGCAGAGTTTAAAAAATAGGGGAGTTAACAAGAAACTAATAAATAACGTTATTAGTATTTACAGCAATACAAGAAACTACATCCGAACAAGAAACTTGAAGTCAGAAGAATTCACAACCAAGGAAGGTCTAAGACAAGGCGGGGTACTAAGTCCAATCCTATTCAATGTTGTACTTGACGATATTATAAAGGAAATTAAAGCAAAATTGAGCAAGCTGCAAGTAGGATACAAAAATTTAGAAATGGTCACGATAACTGAATGTACATTTGCTGATGATTTAGTAATTTACGCAAGAAACGAACGCGAACTGCAACATAATGTAGATACCTGGAATAAAGCCCTGGAAAAGAAATCTCAAAATAAATGTAAGCAAAACAAAGATAATGGCAATAGGAGATATGGAAACGAAGATATCTATAAAATTGAATGGTTTGGATCTGGAACAAGTGGACCTATACAAGTACATAGAAACGGGAGGATGGAAGCGGAATTAACGGACAGACTTCAGAACGCAACAAAATTGTATTATGCCCTATGCCATCCTTTCCTGCGAAACAAAGAAATAACGAACAAAACAAAATAACAGTTTACAACACAATTTACAAACCTATATTAACATATGGATGTGAAAGTTGGGTATTGAACGAACAGTCAAAGAGCAAAATACAAAGCATGCAAATGAAATACCTTAGAGCCGTTAAAGGTATCACAAGAAGAGATAAAGTTCGCAATGAAATTGTTAGAGAGGAGCTGAAAGTAGAACCAATACTGAAGCATATAGAAAGGCAACATATAAAATGGTTCGGACATTTAACAAGGATGGGAAAAGATAGACAACCAAAAAAAGTGTGGCAAGCAAAATCACAGCAGAAAAGAATGAGAGGGAGACCAAGGAAGACGTGGGATGATGTGGTAGCAGAATGTTTGAAGAAGTGTGGCTTGACATGGAATGAAGGAAGTGTAAAAGCTAAAAATAAACAAGAATGGACAAAATTTATTTATAAAGAATTGTAAATTATTTAGAATTGTATTAATTTTAGTTATTCCTTAACACCTTCGGGTATATATTAAGGATTAAGAT